>OY744475.1:107005637-107080637 GCA_963556175.1 Tipula confusa
TCATAGAGTTTCTCAATTATAACTTGCTTTCTGTACACAGCATTTTTATATCCAAAACACTCTATATGTTAAAAAAATGTAATTAGTTCTAACTGTAACATGCAGAAAAAAAAATTAATTTTATACTTTGACTAGAAATTGATGAAAATGCATAATCTTCTTCCGGACAACAATAAAATTCAGTACAACAATCTTTCCCACATTCATCCAGTTCTTTTCGTCCATTGAGAGTGGCTGGGCAATCACTAAACGCACGACAACGTCCTGGTAAATTTGTTAACGAATCTATACATGTTGGTCCAATAAATTGAACTCTTGGAAATTGTGCTTTTCCTCTCCGTGTACAATATTTCCTGTCATTTGGATCAAGTACTGGGCAGCAATAGTAATTAACGCAATACCCATCTTTACACAAAACGATAACATTTTCTGATGAAATGTCATTGCGAGTGTATGCATCACATTCCGGTTGATAAGTTCCGGTTACATTATTGAGTCCTTTCACTGAGCATGGCGTATTCACGGTTATTCTATAATCAATTTCAGCATCGATTCGATCGACTTTCGCACATACTGCATTATATCTTTGTGTTACTAGTGGCAATGGACAACACACTATACCACTACAAAGTTCATGATTACAAAAATCTTGTTCACCGGCCTTTATATCATTGCATAATTCTGGACAATCGTCGATACATTTTAGTACACCATTTTGTCCACTCGATTTAATGATACACTTAGAATCAGTATCCATATCAATTTCTGTAAATCCAATATCTGGTTGAACTTCCTTTATTAACTCGGTAGTATGTATACTTTGCCACGGGCAACACACAATTTGTTCGGTACCTTCATATCCGCACACGGTATGACTATAATTCGAATTACTAATTTGAAAATCGATTAGAAAACATTCACTTATTCGGGTACAAATTCCTAAATCATTATACTCTTCGGACAATTTTGTTTGACACACCGAATATAAGCTGAGTATATTATGTGGCGGAAATTTAATTATACCACCGATTCCAAAAATTACTTGTAAATTTAGCGTCACAATAACCATTTTACAGAGCATCATCTCGATGCTTAAGCGCGAATATTACTGAATTATTATTTTTAAGTTGTTCAATATTTTGTCTTCATTAAAGACAAAACAAGATTTTTAATCAACAACTACATTCTGTTGTTTTATTAACATGGTTGAAGGACAAATAATAAGGATATTACGTTTTACTTGTTGAATTAGTACAGTTACTTCTTAACACCTAAGTCGATGTTGTAGTTGATTAAATTGCACATATGTGACTCATATAAGTTAGGGAAAATTATTTTTCAATTCGATTACATAAATTTTTAAATGCGTCATCATGTATTTACGCGAAAATTAATAATTCGATTTTCAAAATATTGTGAAATTGGAACGCATCACTTTATGGATGATATACCTTGATTCTTTGCAAAGTCATTGCACCTAAAATTTTTTCTCTTTAAATTTTTGCCGCTTGTTTGGTACGTTTTAACTTCAATGTTTAGAGTTGCAAGATGGTAAATAATATGGTGAATAGTTTAATGGATATAATCAATTTGTTTGGTGGAAATTATGGGCTGATATATTTTAAGTTTAAATATTAAATATAGTTTGGTTTAAATCATGGCCTTACAATTGTTTATTTAAATAGTTATGTGAGCAAAAAAGTTGTGTGATAAAAATTCCAAGGTGAAATTTCCTATATATATGGTGAGATTTCATAATTGTATGCAATCTAAAAATACTAGTAAAGTGGTGCTAAACATCTACAAAGTAGTTGGAAGTTTTATTAAAGTTCCATGTATATACATTTATCTCCTTCTTTATATTTTTTTAAATTTAATTTAAGGTAGATATGTAAACTGAGTTTCACCTAAAAACATGTGATTTTCACAACAAAAGTATTTGATCGTTTTTTCATATATTTTACGACCACGCCAAACCTTCGATCCATTTCACATATGGAAAAACTTTTGTGTAAACACTAGGACTGTCTGCAAATCCGCATACTGTACTAAATGATGAAATACCATGTACTTCATTCATTCCGTCATACTCGTACATTTTCGATATAATTGGTCCACCGGAATCACCAGTACATGTACTTTTTATATCCTCATGAGATTTAACGCAAAATTGCGTATTATCATCGATTCCATTTAAAACTCGACTATTTAAATTGAAAGTGTACGACTTATTGCATTCCTCATATGAATAACTTTCTAAATAACTATAATATAATGTGTCACGTTTTTCTCCTCCCGAATCAAGGGTTCCCCATCCCATACCTACCAAATTATATGGTACTTCGGACGATGTTGGTAAACATATTGGTCGCATGTGATAATTAAATTTAACTTCTCGATCAAGTTCTATTAAGCCAATGTCATTATACACGTACGAACAATTATAGGATGGATGGAAAATTACTCGTTTTACACCAAAATCTTCTGCACACTCATCAGATTTTGTCATATTTTCTAGATAAAGTGATCCTAGTCGAATAACTTTTACCTGACCACTGGAAATAGAGAGTCGATTGTGTTAACATTACATAAAATAATTTTAAGTGAACATACAATTCTTTTGTTTCAAGACAATGTGCGGCTGTCAATACAAATTTTTCACTAATCAATGAACCACCACAATTCCACAGCAGTTTACTGCTGTTTTGTTGAATGTATCCAAGTGCGGCCATAAACGGTAATGCTCCAGGTTTGGCTTTAATACCACCAGCAAATGAAAAATGATCTAGGGAACATTGTGTATTATTTGATTCCATCTCGTGGAGCGTCTCAATTATAACCTGTTTCCTGTACATGGTATTTTTATATCCAGAACATTCTAAAAATGTACTAAAAATATTAAAAACTAAATTAAAAAATATATTTGCGAATATACTTTGATCGGAAATTGTTTGGAACGTATAATCTTCTTCTGGGCAACAATAAAAATCTGTGCAACAATCTTTTCCGCATTTATCCATTTTTTGCCGTCCCTGTCTAAATGCTGGACAGCTATGTAAAACACGACAACGCCCTGGTAAATTAGTTAACGAGTCGGTACAATTAGGTCCAATAAATTCGATTTCGGCAAATTCTTTTTTTCCTCTTCGTGTACAATATTTACGGTCGGTTGGTTTAAGTATTGGACAGCAATAGTAATCTGTACAGTATTTATCCTTACACAAACGAATCAAATTTTCTGATGAAATTTCATTGCGTTTGTATGCATCACAGCTCGATTGATATGTGCCGAATACATTATTAAGTCCTTTCACAGTACACGGCATATTAAAATTCAAGCGAAAATTGATTTCAACATCAGGACGATCGACATTGACACATACTGCATTGTGTCGTCCTGATACTTTTGGCAATGGACAACACACTAAACCTTTACAAATTTCATGATTACAAAAATCTTGTTCGCCATAATTTATATTCTCGCCAACCTTTGGACAATCTTCAATAAATTTTAGAACACCAATTCCTCCGCTCGACTTAACGATGCACTTGTAATCCGTATCTAAGTTAATTTCTGTAATACCAACTTCTGGTATTGTCTGCATCAAAAGTTTCTCGTTTTTTATAATTTTCCAAGGGCAACACACAATTTGTTCAGCCATCTTATATCCACACACTGTATGATTATAATTCGTACGACGAATTTGTTTTTCGATCTCATAACACTCACTTATTTTGGAACAAATGCCATCTGTATAACCACCATCAGGTAATTTTATGTGACACGTTGAATTTATTTCAAGTGTAGTATCGTTCGGGAATACAATTCCATGGTCGATTGAAAAAATGAGTACAAATTTTATCCAAACTATAATTATTTTTAAAATGTTCATCTTTGTATTACTGATGCTGGCGAAGTACTGAACTAAACGAATCGTATTTCGTCTATAGATATTACTATTTACGTTGAAATTTTCGTTTTCGAATTTATATGGTTCACGCACGATTAAAGTTATTGCGCCAATCAAATATGTTTTTCCTTTGTACTCTCCAATGCGTTGTTTTGTTTAAATTAGTTATACAGGTATTGTGAGGCCGACAATTAGTTTAAATACATAACTATATCTTTCAAATTAAAACTTTACAATTTGCGCTAATTTTTTTAGTTTGATCAAACCGTGAATTTATGTTATGCCCTATATATGTGATAGCCATTTCATTTATACGTATCTTAAATCAGATAACCAAGAGTATCTTAATGTCATCAGATTTCTATTTTTCCCTTTTATTTTTTTTTTGCGTGGACCTCTTGATTGATTAGACTAATCATTAACCTACACGTTTTATACTATATGTAAATTGACTAGTTACAAATTTTTCAAATTTTTGATCTACCCTAAGAACCATCAGTTCTTAGCAACTGATCTGCCTTGGTAATCATATTGCCCTGATGTCGAACTCGAACAACTCACATGTCTTCTTATTAAGCCTAAATCTAACAAAATATTTAATTCAGTTAGACTTCTTTTTAAACTTTATAGAGTGTATATTTTATATTAGTTTCTACATACGTAGTTTCTGCTGCGTTCATGTCCATTATATACATGGTGAATCTTCAGGAACGCTCAATATTACATTAAGGTTCAATCTCAATGACACCGCACCGCTCCGTTTCGTTAAAATTTCAAAGTATAAAAATGAATAGTCTCATATAATTTATATGAGAAAACGCAAAGGCGTCAGGCGCGGCGCGGTACGGACGGAAAAGATAGATGCACTTTTTACTTTTTCGGGCAACATAACCTTAAAATTCAGTTGACAACCAAATAAAATTTCTTTTTCAATTAGTCGCGTCAAGCAAAATACATTAAAACTAAAATTAATTCGATAAAAGTAAAACATAATTGATTTTGAAAAAAATTTAAAAAAATAAAAAAAAGAATTTCAAATTGAAAAAATAAAATGGTCGATCTGTAATTTTTCTGATTAATTATTGCTTTGTAAAGTGAAGCTAACCTGTTTAAATTATTAACATTTCCCGAGGAACGGATTGCAACGGATATTGATTTTATGTCAGTATATATTTCCTAGAAACCTGTCTAATCTAATGTTTAACAAACTTTTTATTGTTTTGGTGGAAAATATTTTTCGATAGCATTTTTCAACTAAATTTTTAAATTAAGACATTCTCAAAATTATTTAATAAAATTTTTCAAACAGAATAGTATCTGTTAAATTTAACAAATATTTTACAAACTTTTTGAAAGGTATAAATTGAAAAAATTTCATTAAACTTAAATAACAATTTAAATAATAACTGTTATTTATGTTTTATTACATTTTGTTTATTTAGATTTACACTATTCATGCTCTACGACCAAACCAAATCTTCAATCCATTTCACATATGGGAAAACTCTTGTGTAAACACCAGGACTGTTTGCAAATCCGCATACGGTACCAAATGAAGTAATACCATGAACTTCATACATCCCTTCATATTCGTAAATACTTGAAATAACTGGCCCACCAGAATCGCCCGTGCACGTACTTTGAATAGTTTTGCGTGATCCAACGCAAAACTGCGTGTCATCATCGATGCCTTGTAAGACTCGTCTATTTAAATTGAACGCATACGACTTATTGCATTCCTCATACGAATAATTTTCTAAATAACCATAATATAATGTATCACTTGGTTCCCCTCCCGGCCCAAGAACTCCCCATCCCATACCTATTAAAGTATATGGTAATTCGGGCGATGTGGGTAGACAAATTGGTCGTATGTGATAATTAAATTTAACTTCCCGATCGAGTTCTATTAGTCCAATGTCATTATACACATATAAGCGATTATATGATGGATGAGTGATTACTCGTTTTACACCAAAATCTTCTGCACACTCATCCGATTTTGTCACATTTTCAAGATAAAGTGATCCTAGTCGAATACTTTTTACCTGACCACTGGAAATAATGAGTCAATTGTGTTATAATATTATAAAATGATTTCATGTAAACATACAATTGTTTTGGTTCGAGACAATGTGCGGCTGTTAATACAAATTTTTCACTAATCAATGATCCACCACAATTCCAAAGCAGTTTACTACTGTTTTTTTGAATGTATCCAAGTGCGGCCATAAACGGGTGCGCCCCAGGTTTCGATTCAATTCCACCTGCGTATGGATAATGAACCAGTGAACATTGTGTATTGTTTGGTTCCTTCTCGAGAAGCGTCTCAATTATAAACTGCTTTCTAAACTTAGTTCTTGTATATCCAAAACATTCTAAAAATAAATGGAAGAGTTATAAGATAAATTAAATAAACAATTTGTTAATATACTTTCATCCGAAATTGTGTCAAATGAAGATTCTTCTTCTGGACAACAATAAAAATCTGTGCAACAATCTTTCCCACATTTATCCAATTCCTTTCGTCGATTTAGAGTTGCTGGGCAATCACTAAAAATACGACAACGTCCTGGTAAATTAGTTAACGAATCTATACATTTTGGTCCAATAAATTCGATGTCGGCAAATTCTTGTCTTCCACGCCGGGTACAATGTTTTCGGTCGGTTGGATCAAGTACTGGACAACAATAATAATCTGTACAGAATAAATCGTTGCACGCATTAATCACATTCTCTGACGAAATTTCATTGCGTTTATATGCATCACATGTCGTTTGATAAGTTCCGACTACATTATTAAGTCCTTTCACTGTACAAGGCATATTAACTTTTAAGCGGAAATTGATTTCATCATCAGGTCGATCAACATTGGCACATACTTCATTATATCGTGACGCTACTGATGGCAGTAGACAACACACCAAATCCTTACAAATTTCGTCATTGCAAAAATCTTGTTCACCATAATTTATATTTCCGTCCAATTCAGGACAATCTTCCACAAACCTAAGTACACCACGTTGTCCGTTAGACTTAATTGTACACTTATAATTCGTGCTCAAATTGATTCGTGTAAAACCAAATTTTTTCATTGGCATCAACAGTTTCTCGTTTTTTATAATTTTCCGTGGGCAACATACAATTTGTTCGGCCCTGTTATATCCACACACTGTATGATTATAATTCGAACGACGAATTTGTTTATCGATCTCATAACAATCACCTATTTTAGAACAAATACCATTCGAATAACCACCATTGGGTAATTTTATTTGACACTTTGAATTTATTTCAAGCGTAGTATCGTTCGGGAATATAATTCGATAGTCGATTGAAAAAATTAAAACAAACTTTATCCACACTACAAATATCTTAAAAAATCTCATCTTTGTAAGCGCATTACGGATGCGATCGTATTACTAAACTAAACTAAAACCTGTACGTATTATATTTTTATGGAAAAAGTCGAGACTTGTTTTAAAGACAACAATAACAGATTTAATAAACATGTTGATGGCCAATAAATGTACAGCCAAATATTATACTTATACATTTAATGTTTGTAACCATGAACTTAAACTTTAACGTGATTGGGTTTTTTACAAGGTGGTTTTGATCGTTTTGATATATGTATAGCGTAGTTTGTCAAAAAGTTAAAATTTAAGTTGTTTAAAATGTTGTTTTCGAGATTATGATTAAGGTTATTGCGCTAATTATACATTTTGTTTTCTTTGTACTCTGATTCTGTGATCTGCAATAAATATTTAAAATGAATCATTATTAATGGTAAAGTATATTCACTTTATATAATTAATATATAATATATCATTATGCATTAACACATTTCGAATTAACTGTGTATTCTTCATTTTTATTTTTTCGGTTTATAAGAAATAAACTGGCTGATTATTTTATATTTTATATTTTATATTTTATATTTTATATTTTATATTTTATATTTTATATTTTATATTTTATATTTTATATTTTATATTTTATATTTTATATTTTATATTTTATATTTTATATTTTATATTTTATATTTTATATTTTATATTTTATATTTTATATTTTATATTTTATATTTTATATATTATATATTTTATATATTTTATATATTTTATATATTTTATATATTTTATATATTTTATATATTTTATATATTTTATATATTTTATATATTTTATATATTTTATATATTTTATATATTTTATATATTTTATATATTTTATATATTTTATATATTTTATATATTTTATATATTTTATATATTTTATATATTTTATATATTTTATATATTTTATATATTTTATATATTTTATATATTTTATATATTTTATATATTTTATATATTTTATATATTTTATATATTTTATATATTTTATATATTTTATATATTTTATATATTTTATATATTTTATATATTTTATATATTTTATATATTTTATATATTTTATATATTTTATATATTTTATATATTTTATATATTTTATATATTTTATATATTTTATATATTTTATATATTTTATATATTTTATATATTTTATATATTTTATATTTTATATATATTTTATATATATTTTATATATATTTTATATATATTTTATATATATTTTATATATATTTTATATATTTTATATATTTTATATATTTTATATATTTTATATATTTTATATATTTTATATATTTTATATATTTTATATATTTTATATATTTTATATATTTTATATATTTTATATATTTTATATATTTTATATATTTTATATATTTTATATATTTTATATATTTTATATATTTTATATATTTTATATATTTTATATATTTTATATATTTTATATATTTTATATATTTTATATATTTTATATATTTTATATATTTTATATATTTTATATATTTTATATATTTTATATATTTTATATATTTTATATATTTTATATATTTTATATATTTTATATATTTTATATATTTTATATATTTTATATATTTTATATATTTTATATATTTTATATATTTTATATATTTTATATATTTTATATATTTTATATATTTTATATATTTTATATATTTTATATATTTTATATATTTTATATATTTTATATATTTTATATATTTTATATATTTTATATATTTTATATATTTTATATATTTTATATATTTTATATATTTTATATATTTTATATATTTTATATATTTTATATATTTTATATATTTTATATATTTTATATATTTTATATATTTTATATATTTTATATATTTTATATATTTTATATATTTTATATATTTTATATATTTTATATATTTTATATATTTTATATATTTTATATATTTTATATATTTTATATATTTTATATATTTTATATATTTTATATATTTTATATATTTTATATATTTTATATATTTTATATATTTTATATATTTTATATATTTTATATATTTTATATATTTTATATATTTTATATATTTTATATATTTTATATATTTTATATATTTTATATATTTTATATATTTTATATATTTTATATATTTTATATATTTTAATATTTTATATATTTTATATATTTTATATATTTTATATATTTTATATATTTTATATATTTTATATATTTTATATATTTTATATATTTTATATATTTTATATATTTTATATATTTTATATGTTTTATATATTTTATATATTTTATATATTTTATATATTTTATATATTTTATATATTTTATATATTTTATATATTTTATATATTTTATATATTTTATATATTTTATATATTTTATATATTTTATATATTTTATATATTTTATATATTTTATATATTTTATATATTTTATATATTTTATATATTTTATATATTTTATATATTTTATATATTTTATATATTTTATATATTTTATATATTTTATATATTTTATATATTTTATATATTTTATATATTTTATATATTTTATATATTTTATATATTTCATATATTTTATAAATTTTATATATTTTATATATTTTGTATTATAAATGTCTCTTCATCTTTTTCCGTTTCCACAATTATCCTCCCCAACTTTGCGGTAGTTTGTATTCATTGGATTATTTTATCACCTATTTCATCATAGCATTGGAGTAGACTATCCATTTTCTTGTTGTTTTGATGTGGTAATTAATCGCTACTTTCGAGTTTTTTATCTTTTAGAGCATTAATTTTATGAAGTGAATTTAGAGTCGGATTAAAATAGGTCAAACTTTCTTCTTTCCCAACTTTGTTATCTACACTAACGATAATTGTATTTATAACTGTCAGATTTTATGTTTACCCTTTATATAGCTCCTTATCTTTGGATGTTGATCGATATCGGAAGTTATCGTGTACAATTGACATTGTGGTGTCTTACCATTGATCATTTTCTTATCGAGTCTATTAAAGCTGCATCAAAATGTTCAGAAAAATAAAATGTACCAGATTTAGTTTTGGTATTAGAAACTTCAAGTAAATTTCTTCATATTCTAGTAATGTTTATCTAAATAAGGGATTGGTGTAAATGGGATTTTTCGCTTAAAGAACGACATAAAACAATAATTTTTATTTATGTTTTATTAGCTTACAAACATTTTTTTACTAAGATTTCTCCTATGGATATTTTACGACCAAATCAAACTTTCGATCCATTTAACATAAGGGAAAACTTTCGTATAAACCCCAGGACTATCAGCAAATCCACATACGGTACCAAATGATGTTATACCATGTACTTGAAACATTCCTGCATACTCGGCAATTTTCGTTATAATTGGCCCACCAGAATCACCAGTACATGTACTTTGAATAGTTTTGCGTGATCCAACGCAAAGCTGGGTTTTTTCATGAATTCCATTCAAGCTCCGTCTATTTAAATTGAATGCATACGACTTATTACATTCCTCATATGTATAACTTTCTAAATAGCCATAATATAATGTTTCACTTGTTTCCCCACCTGGGCCAAGCACTCCCCATCCCATACCACTTAATTTATATGGCACCTCAGGCGATGTAGGTAGACAAATTGGTCGAATGTGATAATTAAATTTAACTTCGCGATCGAGTTCGATTAGGCCAATGTCATTATACACATATAAACTGTTATATGTTGGAAAAGGTATTACTCGTTTCACACCAAAATCTTCTGCACACTCATCCGATTTAGTTACATTTTCAAGGTAGAGTGATCCTAGTCGAATAACTTTTACGCGACCACTAGAAATATAAAATCGATTAAGACAAATATTCAAATATAATTTCATTTTGCACATACAAATGTTTTGGTTCAAGACAATGTGCTGCCGTTAATACATATTTTTCACTAATCAATGAACCACCACAATTCCATAGAAGTTTACTACTGTTTTGTGCAGTATATCCAAGTGCGGCCATAAACGGGTGTGCCCCAGGCCACGATACAATACCACCAGCATATGCACCATAACCATACACACATTCTGTATTGTTTGATTCCTCCTCGTTGAGGGTCTCAATTATAACCTGTTTTCTGTACAATTTACGTTTGTAACCATAACATTCTAAAAATTAAGAAATAGGTTTAAACTCTTACATTTAATATATGTCCGAATATACTTTGTTCAGAAATGGTATCGAATGAGTAATCTTCTTCAGGACAACAATAAAACTCAGTGCAACAATCTTTTCCGCAACTATCCAACTCCTTTCGATGACGTAAAGTTGCCGGGCAGTCATCAAAAGCACGACAACGCCCTGGTAAATTAGTTAATGAGTCGATACAATTAGGTCCAATAAATTTGATTTCAGGAAATTGTTCTTTTCCTCTTCGTGTACAAAATTTAGTGTCGGTTGGCTTAAGCACTGGACAGCAATAGTAATCTTTGCAGTAGAGTTTCCTGCACACATGAATTACATTCTCTGATGAAATTTCATTTCGTTCGTATGCCTCACATTCTTCTTGATAAGTGCCGACTACATTTTCTAGTCCTTTTACTGTACATGGCATATTAACATCTATGCGAAATTGGATTTCAACATCAGGTCGATCGACTCCGGCACATACTGCATTATATCGAGTCGTTACTGGTGGCAATGGACAACATACTAAACCCTTACAAATTTCGTGATTACAAAAATCTTGGTCACCATAATTTATCTTCTTGGCCACCTCAGGACAATCATCCACAAATTTCAATACACCATTTTGTCCAGTCGATTTAACGGTACATTTATAATCCGTATTCAAATTTATTTCCTGAAAATTCTTCTCTGGTGTTGATTGTGCCATTAACTTAGCATTTTTTATAATTTCCATTGGACAACACACAATTTGATTGGAACTCTTATATCCGCACACTGTATGGTTATAAATCGTACGACGAATTTGTTCATCGATCACATAACACTCACTTATTTTGGTACAAACACCGTCAACACCGTCCGAATAATCGCCATCGGGTAATTTTACGCGACAAATGGAATTTATTTCAAGCGTAGTATCATTAGGGAATATAATTTGATGGTCGAGTGAAAAAATTAAAACAAACTTTATCCACACCACAAATATTTTTAAAAATCTCATCTTTGTGAGCGTATATCTATATATGACTGACGCGATTATATTACTAAACTAAACTAAAACCTGTACGTATTATTTTTTGTAAAAAGTTGAGACTTGTTTTAACTACACACAAACAATAATTTAATTAACATTTTGCTAGACAATAAATTTGACTGAACAGTAAGATATTTACATTAATTGTTAGTAACCATGATCTTAAACTTCAATGTGGTAGGGTTTTTATGACGGTGATTTTCATATATTTGAATTTACTTTTTTAATACTTAATGGTCAAAATATTTAAATTCAAGTTGAATATGTAAATTTCAAATTTAAGTGATTCATGGACGATTAAAGTTATTCGCTAATCATAAATGTTTTCTTCTTTGTACTCTTCAATGATCAGATTGTAACGAGAAATTTGAGAAACCAATTACCGCAAAAATAATGCGTTCACTGACCGTTTATTTGACGATGTTGCAAGTGATGTGATTAATAGTGGAACGCTGTAAACGTTGTGAACAGGGTCAATTGTTATTTATTCACAAACTCAAAAAGCTTTTTATACATATTATTACGAAATGGGGGCTTCAAGATCGGATTCATACTGGATTTCGCAATTAAAACACAATTTCTTCTGTAGTCCGGGACTAACAATTTATTTCAGCAAAAAGCTTTACATTTTTATTTAACCCTTTACTTTAATCATTTTGGCTTTAGTACGTATTATCGCTTGCACGGTTTAAATTCAACTTGTTGAATTTATTCGTCCCTCCCAACTCTTTTGCAATTTAACAGGTTTTCCTTTTTTTCGGAATTGTAAAACTACACCAAATCTCATTAAAATAATTTTTAATTTTTGCAATTGATATTGGAGAGCACAGTGCCTTATGAGCATCCCATCTGCGTTGTTGTGCAAAATACCTCTCCGATGCTCTGTTTTTATTTGTACGCCTGCAATATCTCAAACTATCAGGCTACGTGTCGTTCTGGTTGATTGAAATACATATTTACATCAGCCATCTGAGTGCCGCATGGTCGGTTCGTAGAAGAAACTCTAGTCCATACAGATATTTGTTGAAATGTTTCACACAATCCACTACTGCCAGTAATTCTCTTCGTGCTACGCAGTAATTTTCTCTGGTTTTGATAGTACTCGACTGTAATATTACTCGTTCTATTCCATTTTGTTATTGTGAGGATATTGCTTCTTTTGCGGCTTTGCTATCGTCTGTGTCTAAATTAAGAACTCACCCAGTTTGAGTTTTGATTCTTCTCAATAAGAATATCTATAATTCGGGAAACATCAACGAATAAATCGTCGAAAATAGGAGCACATTCGCAGAAAGCTCCTCACTTCGTGTACGTTTCTTGGAGTCGGCCATTCTCCTACTGCCGCTAACTTTTGTGGCTCAATTCGCATTCCTTCACTGGATACAATATGGCCAGGTAATATACTTCACGTATAAAATGCTGCTCTTCGCTTCATTTAATTTTAATCCGGCAGCATTAATGGTTTGTAGGACATGCCTTAGATTATGCACGACACAAGTTTTTCAATTTAGACTCCGCAGAACATGTTTCATTATCCGTCTAAATGTAGCAAGGCATTGAATAACCCGAAAGGCATTACTAAAAATTGGTACAATCTATTGCATGTCGTGAATGCCGTTTTCTCTCTGTCTTCCGACTGAATTGCTATATGCCAGTATCTACTTCTCAGATCCAATGAACTGAAGGTTTTGGCTTAGAGTTCCGTCAATTCGAGGCAATGGATAACTATTCTTTTAAAAACATCATTCTACTCCGTCACGTTGCATTTCGCTAAAATGCTCTTCAGTCTCTTGTTGTTTTGCTATGGGTTGATATCTCGGTGCCTGCTGGATTATAGTTGTATGACCTGTGTCGATATGATGTTGCATGATCTCAGCTTTTTCAATTTCGTTGCCAATGTTTGCTAACACATTGATAACTCTAAGCTCATTTGACTGACACCTTTCGATGTAGTTAACCTCCTCGATCTTACAATAGGTTATGCTGGCTACAATAAACCGATGTTAAAACTTTATCCCTCCAAACGTGACAGGAAAGGAACTGAATTATTTTACTGCTGCAGCGTCACCAGTGGTTGTTTTTAGATTATATCGGACTATTTTCTCAACTCGAGCTTTAGGCACAATGTCAGAACGTAAAATTTTTTTTATTTTATTTCCACAAAAAATTTCATTCAGATGAACGATTCCAAGTCTGTAGTACAACTTTTGACGCGTATTTCCATTTCTTTTTTATGTCCAACTTCTGTCCTGTACACAATTCTTAACGTCGTTTACGATCGTTTTCATGCCCCCTCTGAGCTCTAGCATTTATTTGTTTTGAGCCTCCCGAATCTAATCCAATTTGGCATCTAGTCTGTTCATACTTAATGCTAACTAACGCGTTGAGTATAATTGTCATATTATTGTCTGCTGCGTGCTCAGTGAACCTTGAAACATTAGTCTGCACTAGATTTCGCTTGGCCAGTTCGCTTTTTATCTGTTGTGCTGTCGACGTGGTGTTACAAATTTCTTGCGAAATCCCACTTCTGACACTAATTGTTACGAAATGGATGATAGTGTTTGTCGACTACATTTTAGCATTTTTGCATTTTAATTTTAGTATTTTTGAAATTCGTAGGAAGGAGTTTAAAAGAATACGTATAAGATACGTGAAATTTTCTCCAATTGTAAGCTTTGGGTGAGCTTTGGTTTAATCTTTGTTAACCGCCGGTTCATCTTCAGTTGCAAAATGGTTTGATTTTTTGAGAACTCATCAAATAAATCATTTAAATAGTTGGCCATATTCAATGATAGATTCAATTTTGATGGAGAAAGGTACTCGTCTATAATATAATGAATATTAATTTTGCACTATTTGCTTTAGTCCAAAATCAAATTTCCGTTTGGCGCAGTGTAGTGTTGTCTGGCTGGTTTCGGTATAATAGTTTTGCAAGGCAAGAAGTAAAAGATACTTGCAGATAATTTTATGAAAAAAAAACTATATTCAATGCTTATTCACTTGTTTTTTTTTTGTGCAGTTCAACTTTTACTAAAATTTGCATTCTCTACAGTATTTAAAAAAAAAAAAAATAAAAAATTCTTCCGCATCACTTGATTCCCTCTCAATCTCTTCAACTCGACCAAGTTAAAATTAATTACCCAACCTAATCGTTTTGAATTTTCTTATAATTTAATTTTTTTATTTAATTTAAAAGCTTAAAGTTTCATTGTTTGTAAATTAGTTTTCTGTGTATTTATATAGTTATATATTTTGAATATAGAAAAAAATGTAATACTATTGGAAAAATGAAAATAATTAATTGAATCTATTAAGACGAAAGAAAACGATAATTGAACTATAATAGTAGCATTTTATATAAACTTTCTATTGACAATCATGATTGATTTATTGGAAATTCGTTCGTATACACATAAGCAATATGAAGGAGGAAAATAAATAATTAAATAAACAATGAAAATGTATATTTATAGAGCAATGTGAAAAGAAAATTAAATGAATCATGTTTGGTCTACTTAAACAGTTTACCACACTTGAACCGCACAATTTTAAATTGGTTGATAGACAATTTCTTGAGCAAAGGGTGAACTAAAATGATGGTTTTCATCTTTTAGTGGTTCTGTTAAATGAAGCTATGTAAAAGGGGAATTGGCTGATTCATAAACTTTAGTGTGCAAGTTTAAAGATCAATAATGGTTATTATTTCGCGTCTTGAATATTCAAAAGAACATATCATGAGTACACCCTGTACAGAAGATCGACAAAATTTAACAAAAATTAATACTCAACAAAAGGAAAAAGAAGATTATTACTGGGGAGAAGTATTGAAAAGAACAATACAAATAATAAATTTATTAAGGCACTTGGGTTTGGGACTTGGAGATCACGATAAAGACGAAGATTCTAAACAAGAATAACTTTTGTGGATTTCCTAAGCGAATACGGGCGAATACTTTTTCAAATGATAATTTTAACCATTGCATATATATAACTTGTCCTTTCCATCGAGCTTGGTATCTAATGTCATCCCTAAGTACTAAGCGGTATCTGCGTAAGGAATCTGCTGATCGTTAATAAGTATATAGGCCTCCGACAAATTTTTAAATTCGTGAAATTTAAATTTATGGATTTGTTTCGTAAAGCTTGATATATGCCACCTTTCTGTCCATTTACATATTTTAACACAGGCATTCTGTATTTTTGCTGTACAGTCCACGATGTTGTCACCAACAAGCAATTTCCCAGGGAGACTATCTGTCCTGAGACACTTCATAGTGGAACGCCTGTTGATATTTTCTTGAGCTCAGAGTATTTCTCTTCATATTTCACTGATAAAATGTTCACTTATCCGGTTTCTGAACCAATATTATTTCCTGCTGCTTTCCATTGTCTGGGTACACATTTTTACCCGTAAAGCCCCATTGATGATATTTAGTAACTTGCATACAGCAATTTCGGGCAACTATTTAATTACTTGCTCTGTTATTAGGTCATACCCTGGATTTTTTTCATTATGGATTTAAATTTTCATCAGTTGTTTGCCTGCAGCATAAAAGCTGAAATGTTTCTTACAAGTATATAGAAAATATTAGTTTTTTCTTATGCATTTCTATAGCACATCTCCCATCGTTTGTTTTGATTGGAGGAATTTGCAATTTTCGTCTTTGGTTTTTATTCCTTTTTCTGCCTTCCAGAGCAAAGTTCGTTGTGTATTCCGTATCCTTCGTTGCAGTTAGATTATATTAAGATATTTCTCTATTGTTTCGTTTTTTACTTCCTCAATAAGTGCTTTAAGTTTGTTGCACAATTCGTTCCTGCACTAGATCCCTTACTTCTATTAGGTATACTAATGATTTTTTCCCTGGATAATATTCTTAGATTACTTCCCCAAGTTCATGTAACTATCCGATAACCCTTTAGTAATGAAAAAATCTATAAGATCTTGAATTTCATTTGTATCAGTTGGCCAATACATAGGTGTTGTACCTAAGTAAAAGTCACATTTTATTTGTTAAGCCGCTGCAAATAATTCTTTACTTTTTGAAGAAGACAGCTTAAATCCCCAAAAAGCATTTTTTGCATTGAAGCTGCCTCCTATAGTGAAGTTACCTCATATTTTCATAAATAAATGAGTGTGACCGTGTTTCTTTAATTTATATCTTGAGTGACATAATATATCGCTGGTATTTTACTGTCTTCTATCTTTAAATCTTCATGGTGTTTAACTTTCTCCTTAAAAAATATCGTTGATCCTCCTCTTGCTCGGTTTGCTGGATGTAGTGCGTGGTAGCTGATATATCTTCGAATTTTGCATATGATGTTCAAGTCAAGTGAGTTCTGATATTAAATATACATCTGTTTTTTCAGTATTTTGAAATATTTCAAGTTCCACTAAATATTGTATTAATCCACTTGCTATTTATGTTATTTATTTCCTGTATTTTTAGGTATAGGTTTCCCTAGTCATTTAAATTGATCAAATATTATTTTGTTTAATTTATTTTACTGTTCGATTAGAATTAATGTTCAAGCCATTCTAAAAATTTTCTGTGATGTCATTTCCTGAGCTTGAGCATTGCAGTACTTGTTCAAATGTTCTGTCTTCCTTTTGCATATGTTAAGAAGCTTAGTTTATATCGCTATCTTTGTTTGCACGGATCATCCGGTTTTCTAGCGTTTTGCGTGATCGGCTCCTTATTTTCTAATGCTGTTTACACTTTACATTCGCTCGACCACAGGATTTTTGCGTATGATTAAAACTTTGGCATTTTTAGCACTGCAGGACTTTCGTCGAAGCTCTATTAAAGGCTTCTATTTTTACTCTCATGTTGAGTATGCCAGTTATATTGTATATATTTTGAATGTCTTCGGAGTTATCAACCGACATCATAAAGAAGGGAAGTCCTCTTTTTGTCACAGTTTCTAGGCTTCCCTCTGCTTTGCCTTTTTCTTTTTTAATAATATTTGCAGCATCCAACATTTTGTATCCTTTTTTTGAAGGTCATCGCTTATGTCTTTACTTAGACAGGTTGGGTGTTATCCTTTAGTCATAAGTTTGAAAGGGCGACCATTTTTACTCTCGTTTGTGTGCTACTAATATTTCTTAAAAATCCGTTTCATTGTTAAGTTTCTGTACGCATTCGAATTAGAAGTGTTTATTTTCCATACGTTATTGTGCAAGGATCTGATTTTATACTCCTGGTGCGGTACATTATTCATTAGCACTTGAGTTTCTGAGAAGTTTGTTACTCCTATGATATTTATCGGTGGTGGTGGTTTCTCTTTTGGTAGACCTGCGATTGTTGTTATGCTCTGGGAAAACTCTACTTTACTTTTGTTGTTTCTTTTGTTTGCGGCTTTTTTATCTTAATGATCCAGTTAGTTTTTCTTTCTAAATCTTCCTCCTCAGTTCGGTATTCGGTTTGTTTCTCTTTGATTTTTTCAACCTTCATCCTCTAAAGTATCATTTCATTAATTTCTACATTCGTCTTCGAACTTGCTTTCTCCTGTTTAGGTGTTATTAACTATGGTTATTTGTTTTGGATAATATGGCTTCCATTTCTCGGAATTTCGGTCTTTGTTCTTGATTTTCTTTTTCTAATTTATGTTGACTATTTATAACGCTACTAGCAGCTTCAAACACTACAGAGTTATTTCTTCTTTCTTCGGTTTCAAAGCCCTTCTTTGAATCCGTAGGGCCGTATTGCATAGTTTTGATTGCTATAATGGTTATAATATGCTATAATTGATCAGGCCTAAACTAACACTGTGCTTTTGACATTTAGCATTTTGGCAAAATACCACATACCATTACGTTTGGCCCAGCAGTGAATTGCATCGCAATTAATGAAATTTTTTCGATGGTGAACGTTCCCATCATTTGCATTGCTAATTTTATTCGTTATGTCAAATTGACAGAATTTCAATGCCTTAGGTATTAAATCGAAATATATTCCTCCGTGTTGATGATTCACAACATAATTTTGTCACGTAACGCACAATAACAAAACATTAATCCTTTGAAGTAATATCTTGAGTAGCGCCTACTTCGAAAATTTTAGTACGACAAAAGGATTTTTTCGATTAAAAAATATATACACAATTTAAAACCGGCATGATATGCCACCGGTTCGCCGGGAATTTGCCCGGAATTGTGAATATAATATTTATTTTATAATTTTAATTGAGAGATGTCACTGACGGACCAATTATTCAAAATGGATCTCGATACACGGAGTGTTAAGTAACCCTTAGTACAAAAAAATGTATATTCAGACGCAACAGTGATCAAGAATATACCAAGATTCCAACTCCAAAACCATTCCTTACGGTTCATATCTCTTATAATCTCATATTCGACATTTATCAATTTAATAAGTGTTTTCTTGAGTGATTTTTCAAATAAAACATTTGTGGATATATTATAATAAGCAAAATTGCAAGTCAACGCGATACAACTTGGTACTTATCGGCTGACATGTCGCATCTACTGCATGGGCATTTTTAATAAAGATCGTGCGGCCAAAAGTTCAGAAGTAACCGTTTAACTCACGTTGTTTAATTTTTTGCATAATTCAAAAGTTGCAATTTTTACTTCAAATTTTGGATCACTCTTTTGAATTGGTTATGTTATCTATAAATTATTTATACATTTTTTTTTTTCGTTTACCGTCACTCAAAGTCTTAATAGTTGCATTGTCGATGTCTGTTAGTGAAATACTAGTGAAAATAGCATTAATTTTAAAAAAATTTTCCATTCTTTTAAATCTGTAAAATATATATATATATATATATATATATATATATATATATATATATATATATATATATATATATATATATATATATATATATATAAATTTGATGTGACACACTTTTTATATTGAAAATAAAAATCACGCGCTTGGCGTGTTAAATGTGTTGTTGTTTTATATCCGGAAATATTATAACATATAATAAAATTATGCTTTTACATTTTATGTATTCGTTACAAATATAAGACGTGACATAGTTGACATTAAGATTTTTTTTTTCGGTATATTTATAATTTTGGAATTCATCACCCACGAGTAAATAAATATATCGCTGTTATTTGGAATTGATCGCACTTATATGGGAATAACGTATTATGTCATATATAATAAAACGTCATACATATGAGATTTGTTAATAAGATACTTGGATTTTTAAAACTACATATTTAGGTTATTGGTATGTTGCAAACGAAAATTGTGTTCGATATTTTTTTTTACATGCAAAAATATAGTGGAGGTAATTTGATGATATGGGGTTGTCCCTTTATGTATGGGGTATAATCATAAGCAAAGAATTCAAAACTAACCTATAGTTCATATAAAATTAGGTTTGATGCATTAAATTGTTAAACGATGTTGTATTTTTGGGTGGTGATGCAATCATTGGCTCATTTTATACTACAGTAAAACAGCCCCAGCATAAAAGGGGAAAATGATTAAAAAGTTTTTGGATGATCTCTACTAAAATCGGATTGATTGGCCCCACAAAGCTGATATCAACTTTGTGGAAAATGTTGGAATGAATTAATCCAGGTTTGAAGTCAATTTTGTGTTTTATACCACGGTATCTTAAACCATTTGAAAGAAGTAAAATCGAATAAAGAAGCCCAAAGAACATAAACATTTTTTTTATTAAATTATACTAATCCGCTGTGTTTAGGTAACTAACTAGTCGTCACAAAAACATTTGCATCAAAAAGATGAATCACAAATACTTTTGCATTAACTTTAAATAAATTTAATATCGAAACCTGCGTTGCAAATTTCAGGTAAGCTAAGCGCGATGAAACTAAAGTTTAGCACAGTTTAATATAGCTCGCCCAGTTTATTGCATTGTACATTTTAACACTTAAACATCGCTCTCATCATACATGTTATTGAGGCACATTCAATATTAAAAATCATATTTATAATTTTAATTGTAAACGTGTCGCAAATAAAATGTCGTAATTTTCGATAATAATTACAATATATATTACAGCAAGATAGAATTATTCATTTATTTAAAACTATGCCATTCAATTCACCCCAAATACTTGGTACAAACGCGGAGGTAAAGTGTAAATTAGTTGCAGAAGCCGTCTTTGTCTCGCAATCCGTTTCGAAAACCAACGTTTTATGCGATCGGTGCCAACAGTACAATTTGTATTTTCAGAATTTAGAATGAATTTTATTTAACTCTACATAAAGCGATATAAAGTGGTTAGGACTGTAAATTTACAAAAGTATTTTTTGCTTTAATATTAGCAAATTTTTAAATTAATAAATACTGCAATTCTCTTTAAGCTGTCGTAGTAGCTAACATATTCAGCCGTGCTTAAATAATTTTTTCCATCTTTCAATAAAATTTAATATAGGTTCTAATAAGCTCAGATCAAAAAAGTACATCAGTTCCATAACTGGAACTGAACTCAAGCTTGCGGCGTGTTAAGCATATTTATTAACTATTACTAAACGACTGGTGACTAAATCTTTAAAACCTTTCGCTATTTAAAAAGTAAAAAATGTTGCCCTTTTTCGACAGTTTGGTTTTGCTGATAAATAAACAAAATAAATCAACAAAAAGTGACATTTTGTTTAATTTTGGTTGGTTAAAGACAATCACTTTAACACTTTCCGTTTTGCCCCAAAAGCAATCGATTTTGTTTCTCAAACTTACAAAACGTGGATGTCGTTGTTTTTCGAAGTTTAGTTTGAAATTTATTTAGATTATTACTCGACATATATATATATATATATGTATATATATATATATATATATATATATATATATATATATATATATATATATTTATATATATATATATATATATATATATATATATATATATAAATATATATATATATATATATATATATATATATCTATATATATATATATATATATATATATATATATATATATATATATATATATCAGTACAAACGTCCTTGGAAGCAAAGGAAACTTCCCTTTAATTTTGTGAGGCGATACACAATTATATCTTGTATGATTAATCTTTAAAAAAATGTTTAACACTGTTTTCACAATTATTAAGAACGACTACTAAAAGTAAAAGCATTTTTTCCCCGCTCGGAACTTTAAAAAATAACACAACCATAAATATACTTACGAATCATACGTAAGAGATTAAAACCAATTCCCCATGGGAAGCAATATAATTTTTGATTATTTCTCTACTAAATATTACACTGCTTGACACAATTTCTATTTTTTTAGTTTTGGTGTTTCACTGTACGCCCTAAATATGGATTGGTAGATCCTTCCCTCTCATATTATCATGAAAAACAAAAAATGAGATAACATAATGTTTAACTATGTATAATTGTATTTTAGAATTATAGATGATATAAAGAGAATGAGAATTGCACAAAGTCAAATGAGATATTTTTGTGTCTATATTTGAATTGACTATGAATTTTTTCCCCTGTACCAAAAATTTAATTATATGATATGGGAAAAAGCATGAAATGTGATTTAAACAAAAAAAAAAAAATCAGGGGAATTTAATTCTCAATTACTCAACTCGTGTATCACGATTGCTTTGCGTATATTTTGTTATAGTTTTGGTGTATCAAAATCCATAGTAAAAAGCGTTTAGCTATTTGCCTTTTAACGCAAAGTGGCTGATACCAAGCGATTTTTTTCAAAACTACGGCAAAGGTGGTCAAGTAGTAATAGATATTTGTTAATCAAAGTTGCTTATTCTAGTTGAATATGCATTAGGACATATAAACAATTGCTGACCACCTTTGGCTCTTATAGTAAGTAGCGCCGCCCGCGGTACTTTAAAGGCGAATAGCTAAAGCACTATTGCTACATTTTATTGGGAATGTTAGTTGTTACAACAGAAATAACATGCAATCCGTTTGGATTAATTTAAATGTAATTTTTTGTCGGTTTAAGATTAAAATAAGGGGAATTTATTCATTTTAATTCGTATTCCAGCTATATATTCAGTGTTAGATTGTCTAATAGTTAGACGTTATGAAGTAAATTTTTAGTTTGTACCATTTGTAACTCTTGTAAATAATATAATTCTAGCCTAGCCTTTTTATAATGATCCAACCGGAAAACCCAGTATGTTCGTGTGTAATTAAAAGTTTATTTCGAAAATCGTTTAGTTCAACGACAAAATTATTCAATATTTCAATATTTAACTGGTTGTGTTGCCACTTCCAAACTTTTTTGCTGGCCTTGCTTAATATCTTACAAAGAAATCGTTGAATAGTCAATATGCATATAGATCAAAACTTTTGGATTAATATAGGATACGAATAAATAGTAAAATATAGGGTACGATCCATAAAGCTGAATGATTTAGATTCAAAAGACACGATTATCCAAACCAGTGCGAAATTGAAAAGTATAAAATCACAACTATTTTTTAAGGTTTTCTTATAAAATTTTATAAATTTTGTGAGCAGCTTTTTTGCATTTGAAGCTTACCGAAGGTAAATTATATAAACAATAATTTCAAATGATCACCTTGAAAATACTCTTCGTATTGCTGCGACCTCCAGCAATGTATAGATATAGATGCTATTGTATCCAGAATCCAAGCTCACCGATTGCATTAAAATAATTATTTCTGTAGTCAAAAAGGTTATATAGATCATAGAGTTAGATATATCATTGAATAAGGGAAATTTTATCAAGCTAGTTTATTTATTGAGCGGGCACAGATCTTTAAAAGCACATAATTATTTAGAAAATGTTATAACATTTAAAGGAACATCATTTGCCATTAAGGCTCGGATTTGTAAATGAAATTAATCAAATTGCTTCCCTACTTCCAAAAACTATGCTATACGCGACTGATAAGTTTACTAAGACAAGTGATATATAACTGTTAAGTTTACTGATTTAGTTTACTAAGCGATTATCTGGCATATAAAAATGATATCTGTATGATGGACAGGTTGTAGAGACCACTTCGCAATAGATCTCTTGTCACTTATTGTAATTACATTCAATAATATATAAAAGAGCGTCTTGGCGCAAATAGCCGTGCTTTGAATACCATGTGTCTCGTACAAAAATCTAAATACCAGGCAAATTCCAAAAAATTTGAGTTGTACAAGATGTGCCTCTTCAAATGGTTTATAACAAAACATAAACAAAATAGACACGTGCTGGACAACGAGGCATGTTATAATCGCCTGCTAATTCTGATTGTTCCATTATTCAGTAATACTTTCCCTTGATGCGCCTAATACGTTTTCAACAGGAGCTGAAATTCGAGCACTGATCTATCCCCGCAGTTATGTTTAAGATTTGTTCAATAGACATCAGATCTAAGCTTGATGCTGTCTAAAATATACGTCTATTGTTCATCAGTTTTAACTTCATCAAAGTGGTTTTCCTTCAAAGTGTTTTGTCCATAGTTCTGTCTATTAGATGGATTATTATGATTTTTCTTTTATTCAATAAAACTTGCACTTAACAGGCATATGTTAGCTATAGAATTCGAACTAGGTGTATCTTAATCATTTTCCAGAGGTGCTCAACTTAGGCTCGATCTGGAATTAAAATTATGAGTTCGAAGTTAACTTCATGCAAGTATAGTGTCTCAAATGTTTCACAAACTTGAGGGCGGGCACTATCAAGCATTAGTAAAAAAAATTGCTGCTTTTACATTCCTTGCCACACATTATGAGTGACTCGAGGTATAGAAAACCCGCCACTACTTTAAACGTGTGGTCACCAAACATAAATTCCATTGCGCATTCGTGATCCTGTGATCATATATGTATTTTGTTTTAAAGTCATCGATTTTGAGACAAACGTAAGCTGATAATCGTAAAAGCAGATACCGAAACGCTTGCCCCAGCCAAACTGATATGATTTGCATATTTCAGAACCTCGTTTGTTTGGCGGTACGAGGTGCTGTCCTGAGATGTTTTCTACGAAAGATAAATTCTGATTTAAGATTAAAAAGTACCGGGGACAAAGCATTTCATTGTTGTGCACCAGAGCTCATAGCAAAAATTTCCAATAGCGTGTTCGCAACTTTATTAAAGCAATGTGACTGCATTACTGCCATTGACATGAGCGCTCATATTTTTAAGACTTTATCTAGATAGTACCTGAAAAAAAAATTCCCTTTGAAATTCAACAGTTCGGAATTAATGTAATCTTCTACATCAGTTTCTTTTTAGTATCTGCATAACCAGTGTCAATTTATTATAGGATATCCCAAATGACAACGAACCATGGCTTGAATCTATAGTGCTTCTGGTATTAGGTATTAAGACTTCACCCTTCCACTATTTGTCTTTTTTTATGTACAAAGCCACTTGGTAACTTTGCAGTAACCAATTGATGGTCACTTTCTATGAATGTGTGTTTCTATGATGACCAGTACCTTCCCTTAAAAACTAACACATGGCCAATTTGACTCGACGTTTTAGTCTTACTCAAGTGTGTTAATGTTGCCAAGTGAATATTTTTATGAAGAATAAATGTGTTAGTAATAATGATTAATATTAACCTGGAATGCTAATCGAGCATCTTACAGAGCTAGAAATCTTTTTGAATACAGAAAAAATTGATATATGCTTAATATAAGGTGTATATGCATTAAAAACCGGAATTTGATACTAGATGTCATTACTTGTTTATGCGTTATAGTACATCATGTCATTTGAAAGCCCTATTCAATACCTGTCAAAATCAGCTAAAAGTTTTTGTTTTGACTGTGCACATCCAACCGATTTCAACGATGGAAAATTTATCAAATTTGCGAAAAAAACAGCATTTGTGGGAAGTTTTGTTGAGTCACTTTTTCGCAAACAAAACTGCTCTTGCAAAAACACTTTGAGTGGCTTAGTCGCTTCAAAAGTGGTGATTTTGACATCAAGGACAAAGAGCGTCCTGGTCAGCCGAAAAAGTTTGAGGATGAAGAATTGGAGGCATTACTCGATCAAGATTCATGTCAAACGCAAGAAGAACTTGCAGAATAATTAAGAGTTGATCAAGCAACAATTTCCAGATGTTTGAAAGCCTTGGGATTCATCCAAAAGATGGGAAATTGGGTGCCATACTAGTTGAAGCCAACAGACAATTTTGCATGTCCGAAATGCTGTTTGAGCGCTACAAAAAGAAGTCGATTTTGCATCGTATTGTCACTGGCGATGAAAAATGGATCCATTACGATAATCGCAAAAGCTCAAAAAAGCGTATGTCAAGAAAGGCGAGGCCGGCCCATCGACACCAAAGCCGAATATTCACGGGGCCAAGGTCATGCTGTGCATTTGGTGGGACCAGCTAGGTGTGATCCACTATGATGGCTAAACAATCAATGCCCAGCTCTATCGTCAATACTTGATCCGATTGAATCAGAAAATCCAGGCAGAGCGGCCAACGTATGCGACCAGACACGAGTTAATCATTTCCCACCACGATAACGCTTGGCCACACTTTGCGGCGCCGGTCAAAAATTGCCTGGAGAATAACGAATGGGAAATTCTGCCTCACCCGCCTTATAGCCCAGACCTTGTTCCTTCCGACTACCACATATTTCGATCCATGCAGAATGCCCTATCAGGAATACGCGTCACTTCAGTTCAAAGTATCGAAAATTGGCTAGATTCGTTTTTGGCCGCCAAGCTGGCGCAGTTTTTCTGGGATGTAATCCATAAATTGCCAGAAACATACGCATAATAATATCACCTAAAGGTAGAGAACATTTAGATGCTGGATATCAAATAAACTGCGGGTTTCATTCAAGTGATATTCCTACTTATTGGCCCACAGACACAAACAAAACACCAGACGTGATTGACTTCTTCATAGGTAAAGGTATTTCAGAAAATTATATCCATATTGAAAATAATGAAATAATAATCTTCGGATCATTCTCCAATCGTACTTACGGTCAGTGAATCAATAATTGAAAAAGAAAAGCCACCAAGGTTAACAAGCGGAAAGACCAATTGGGAAACCTTCGCACTGTTAATTGAGGAAAGTATTGATCTTCAAGTCCCAATCAAAAACCAAACACAACTTGAAAAAGAAGTAGAACAGCTCATAAACAATATTCAGATCACAGCATGGAAAAACACTCCTTCTGCCAAAAATAAACCTCACAAGAATGAAACATATACACAGAAAATAAGAAACTTGGTCAGAGAAACGCGGAAATCTTGCTGTTATCATGTACATTTAATAAGCATTTTACTAGACATGCGAGTGTCGTTCTGGCTGCAAGAGATTAATGCAAACATTAGTTAATGAGTCGACACATTTTGCCCACCAGACTACCAGTTTAAAAAGTAAACTTGTAATTGTGCCTCGTTAATTTGACAGTTAAGTTAACATAAATGTTAGGTACAGGGTGTAAATATCAAAGAAATGAGAATTTTTCAATTAAATTGTTATACGATCCGTTTATAGAATATAAACAAATGGTTATAGAACCCCTTTTATTATTCCCGACCCTAGCACTAAATGGTGCATTAAATTAAGTTTACAAAAATATACGATGAATCAACATTACATTTTTTTTATATCTGTGATCCCAAATCAAATTTAACGCTTTAACATTTTTTTTTAGCTTTCAAAACCTGGATGGTGCAATAAATAATTATGTTTGTATATACGTATAAAAAAAACAATCGTTTATTATACTAATAAAAAAGTATAAAGCTTTTTTACTTTCATTGGCAAATTTCTAAGAAAAAACGTCATAAAAATAAATAATCTTACTCGTATATGTAGACGAGTATTTATAAAATTTCCGCGAATTAATTTAATATTACATATAATATAAATTTAATAATATTAACAAAAAAATTTTTTTTTGAATACATAAAAATATTATGGAATATATGTAATAATAATATATACGGCATATACTTGATTACAAAATATGTAAATGTTTCTGCTTTAAGCTTATATATGCCTTTATGGAAGAAGCTTTTTAGTATAATCTCTCTTATACCGAGAGCTTTCCGTATTTTTTTCGTTTGTTTACCAAAAATTATAAATTTAAAATAAATCTAATTTATTCATTTATAGTATCGATCAATAAATATATTATGTAAATTATACCAATCATTTCGATTGTCAACAATCGGAAATAAATTCGGATTTAATTAATATTTAATTGGTATCTGTATGGATATTTGAAGTAGCAGTTGGTATGATTTACTGTAGATAAATTTTTAACATATGTCAAAATTATTTAAAACTAATTAAATATAAATAAATCAAATTTGTATTCTCTATACATATTTAAATAATTCATCAGCGTACATTACATTATGTATTTTTGCCAAACAGATGTAAGGATTGTATTAATTCGTCATACAGCACATATATGTATATATAGGGAATGTGTATCTGACAAGATTTTATTTTAATTTTTTTTTGTTTGTAACATACGTTCACATTATGAACGTGATTCATGTGTTTAATTAAGAAACCCTGATTTTTTGTAGCCAGTGAACATACATGTGCTAATATATGGAGGTGGGTGCACGTTGATTTACTTTACAAAATTGGCTATTTGCTAGAAATTCACATAATTTTCTTCATACGCCCACATAATGTTAAATTTGAAGAAATTGTATTACATATGATAGATTTTTTTTTTTTTTTTTTTTTCAATAAGAAAATATTGATTGATTTTCAATCAAAATTCTGTATGGTATTATTATTAGCCTTGAAATGTTTATCAATATATTTGCCGAAATAAAAAAAAAATTAAATTACAAATCCTTTGTAGAATAAAAATTTAATTAAATCTGATTATTATTTTGAGTACCAGTCGTTCTCTTTGTGTAGTGTAATTATTTTTTATTCGTCAGAATTTTAAAAATAAAAACTTGTTAAATTATATTTTAAAAACAACTTTTTTTTTTTACTATGAAATAAGAATTGAGTAAAAGCGTTTTTGTCATACGACGATAGTCGTATTGATATAAGGTTTAGCTTTATTCTGCTTTTGAAATATTTAATATTGCGCAACACTTTTTATCCCCAAATTCATATCGGTCACAACTTAAATCGGCAGTATTTAAAACGGTCAAATATCCGATGGTCTCTTGCACAAAATCCAGCTACCCCAGTGTTTTTATTAATATTATAAATTCGGAAGTAACTCTGACCGTAAATGGTGATATTTTCGTTATTTATTTTGATATTGTGGTCTTTTTACTTTGCTAGTTGGTAAGTTTGATTATAGTGTGGTTAACATTGGTCAAGCCATTTATATTCAATGCCCTAAACTTATGCTTGAGCCATTGATCAATTCAAAAATGCACATAACTTATTTCTGCTATCTTACTGTAGATGTCAGTTTATAATACAAAACTTCATGAAATTGTATGTGGCCTGAATATACCAACCGCCTTGAAACGGTTGTTTCAATTGACTGGCCGCAAACATAATTTATGTATGGGACGTTTTTTATGTCCCAATGACGTCTTAACAGTGACAACTCTGATGTGATTATCTGTTCCTGGATTTTCTTCATCTATTTCACAAAATAACCACTTTGATGGGGTACGTTGTTGTCTTTTATGATCACAATTTCTGATCACAACTTGTTTTGTTTTATACCATTTGGTTCTCTTCTGTAAAGTTCTTAGGTAGTCCATGGACCATTTCTTCCAGATGTGTTAATTTATCTTTTGCAGCATTTACCATCTGGAAAGTTTGGATAAATGGGTTCGTGTTAGATACTCAACATCTTTGGTTGATAATACTCATATTGGCCTTGAGGTTCACAGCAATTCTACCTCGACTAGCAGAGTTGTCATTTCGTCAATGGTGGGTATTTATATTGTTACTTTTCTCAGGTGAAATTTTGCACTTTTGACAGCAGCTTCCTAATTTCCTCTAAAATGTGGAGTACTTGGTGGGATAAATTTGAATGTAATTTCACCATTCAATAAATAATATGAAAGCACATTAGTGCGTTTGTTCGCAAACATTTTAATAGTTCGTGTGAACTATTAAAATGTCCAATAAAATTTATCCCATTATTACTGATAATTTCTTTTGGAATTCCTCTGCGGGGAATAAATCTTCTAAGTGCAGGAATGTATGCATCAGTAATCAGGTCATTGCCGATTGTATTATGTACAGGCTTAGTAGGCAAATGAACAAAAATGTAGATATAGTATTTGTACGTTTTTGGTCTCTTCCCTTGGTTAAATGGAGTACAAATGAACATGCGTCGTCTAATTCCACTTTATAAAATGTTCAGACAAGTTCTACTCTATGATTGGAAAGAGATTTTTTGATTTTCTCTATGATTTTTTGCTAACCAATTTTCTGCAACGTACGACCAAATATCTGTTCCGTAGAATTGCTATCATAAGTCTTGGACTAGCATGTAGGTACCGTAAATGATGTTTTCGTATACTATTAGCTCGGTTAATCATTGGCTATCAAAATTACGGAGTGTTTAATGTAGTATGTATAATGGATGCATTTGATAGCCTGTCACCAACTCGTATTAGTCCTGATTCATCGATAAATATAGGGTGTCCAATAACCGGTTCAGATTTGACATATCGGTTATTTTGGCTCTGGCATCTAATGGCGTCTAGTATCATTTTTCTTTGACAGAAACTCAGTATATAATTTTTATAATTGATAAAATGAATCGCTTAATGCAAAGACAATCGGTTCCAAGAAAATGTTCAAAATTTGGTCAAAACACGAGACTCACACTCAACAGTATCAAGAAGTTTGTGCATAAAGTGATTGATACGGGCTACCCAGTCGAAATCAAACGCGTACCCTTGCTCATCTTGTTCGTTCAGCCGAAAATATCGCCGCGGTTGCCGAAAATGTGCACCAACGGCCGAAAACAACGGAATCAATTTCCACCACATGTTAACTTCCTTTTTTGTGGACATATCTTGAAGATATTGGTTTGGACTACCTTTGGTTCCAGCAAGATGGTGCGCCATGCCACACATCGGTCGTTATAATAGTGAAACTAGGTCAAAAATTCGATGGCCGCATTATCAGTCGAAATGGTGACGTGAATTACCTGCAAGGACGTGTGATTTTACGCCTTTGGTTTTTTATTTATGGGATGCCGTTAAGGATAAGTGTTATACGGACAATCCACAAACAATTGAGCATTTAAAAGCCAATATTGAAGCAACCAATTCTGAAATAGATCCGCACACAATCCAAAATGTGCTCAGAAATTAGACCCATGTAGTACGCCAAGGCCAGCCATTGGCTGGGACTTACTGGGACACCCTTTAGCTTGAGATATTTTAATTTGTTGAATGTTGGTAATTCGTTTCTGGAATTCAACATGATCTCTGAGATAAAATGTTTAGCTTACACGTATCAGTACTAGTATCGACATGTCTCCATTGTGCTCTATTCATTTGTTAAAGTATTTTTCCAGTCCTGTTGCCAACAAAGATGTTCCATTTTGATAGATGTGTTGACAACCAATTTAAATCGATCTTTCTAACCAAGTACTTAAGTGATTTGTGTCTTCAATAATTTTTCGATGTTTGACGGAAGTCGAGATAATAGCAACGCACCGCAAAGTTATATTCTTGATATTGAAATGTGATTAATAGATTCCACCTGATTAAAAGTACCATGCATCGGAGAATTCATGTAACACTGAAAACAAAAGTTTTGGTAACTTGTGTCTTATTTGTATCCATCCTCTAAATGATGTAATATATGAGGCAACTGTTTACCCAATCGAAGTTTTCTGCCCATTATACTCTTAGAACAATATTTTTATTATGACGGTCACTGATGAGAGCCAACCTAACGAATCAAACAACGGAACCTACTTGCTTCTGAGAGAATTCCCCTTTTAGTTAACGTTGGTTGATCGCTTAGATTAAATTTGAATTGAAAACAGTTAGGTTGTGGATTTCAATACAGTCCTAGTACCTTAATGTTACCAGATTTCTCGATTTACAAACAATTTGGGTGGTTCGCGTTTGTATCAATATTTTCCATGATGAATTTACTAAGTCAACCAGTTCTTAAATAAAATACTTGCCCTTGGTAAAATTAAATAATCTTATCTTATGATTACTTCTTGAATTGTATCAGCACCTGACATCAGATCATTTACATACATTTCAAAGTTAATATGATCTGCTGATTCATTAAGAGCTCAAATGGCTAAATAAAGAGCACTGGCTGTGCCATAGGTGACAGTTTGTAGCTCGTAGGTGGTAAGTGGAATGTGGGGTGTATCTTTTCATACTTTTCTGTGGTATTTGTATTTTCTGAAGCGACATAAGATTTGGTACAGCGTTGATTGGTTGGTCGAACTGCGAGATAGTCATTTAGAAATGTTCCACTACTAGTTTAACAGGAACCATCGAAAACTACTCTCATAGTTTAGATAATGGCCGTTGGATTTAGCTTGGTCGTCAGATATTGCTTTCATGTGTCCTAGTAGTATATATTCTACTTACACATTCTACTTGTGTATTCTTAAAAAACTCCCTAACCTATAATTGGAGCGATTTTAAAAGTTAATAGCACTTCAAATTTATTGATAATGCGGATGTTCGTCAAATGTTGTTCACATAAATTTTTTTCCTGGGACAATGAAAATATGATTCGCGAGCTCGTAGTGACTGCTCGTAGGCTCTTATTATTAAGTTTGGGCTAACTTTGATGATTTGTAAGTAAGAGCATTTATTTTATTTTCTAGAAAGGTAATTTGACAAAAAAAATTTGTTATTGATTATTCAAGCCATCTACATTAAATGCACTAAACTTATACTTAAGTCATTCACTTCAAAATTCTTATAACTTATTTCTGCTATCTTACAATAGATGTCAGTTTACAGTGCAACACTTCATGTAATTAAATGTAGCTTGAACAGGCCCGATTGTGATAAATGATACCTTAACCAAAAGATCTGATCTTCAGTATAAATACTGATATAAAATAAATATCCTTTTCAACAAATAATTTTAGCAAAGGTGTTGTTAGGCTTTGCAAATTTACAAATTTAATATTATATTCAATACAACGCATAATAGCGGCCCGAATATGATGAATGATACATTTATCAAAAGCTCTCGTCTTCAGAAATACTGCTATGAAATATATATTTCCTTTTCAACAAACAATATTTATGCAAAAAAAATGCATAATTTGTTTAGAATTCAACTATAGTCTTTGACTTTCTAGAATAATTGTGATGTTTTACTAAACCCGATTTAAATTTAAATTTAAAAAATATTAAAATTTTCTGATTATGATAATTCTACATTATTTGTAGAAATCCATATGCGAATTAATTTAGCCTTGATACTTTTACAAAGATATTGACCAAAAATCTTTTTTTTTTCGGAAAATAATAATTCAATGTCCAATTGTTCTTTGCATAATATACAGCTGCTCTTTTTGTTTAATCTGTATACCAAAATTTATGCACCTGAAATTTTATTCAATTATTATTTTCATTCTACATTATGGTCGATTTAAAATTTATGTTGAAAAAATAAAAAAAAATAGAACACATCCGTTTTAATAATAGTGTGTATTTTTAAGAATTAAAATGAATATTGCACAATGACTGATGAATAAATCCAGATTAAAATTTACATTTTGTTAAAATAATCCAAACATTATAACTGTTTTTAATCATAAAATTTGGTAAGGTTTACATTTTTTTTTTCATAATATATTTCTTGAATATTTCAATAAAATTTAAATCTCAAAAAATATTTTAGTTATGGCCACTTAACTATTGGCTAGCTACGATGTTGAACCAAGTTTTTATACCTTATTTTGTTTATCTAGCATATATCTAATTCTAGATGTAAAATTTAATTAGTCCGCAGAAAACAGAACACTTCAGTCAGGCAAATTAAAAGTTTTACATCTAGCACATCACCTTAATATACAAGCCTCATTATTCAGCTTGCGACCAAAATCCACACTGCTTTATTTACTAAGTTAAATTCTACTTTGATTCCGTACCATTAGCGTTACACACTTATTTTGGTGAGTTGAGAATTAAACCAATTTCTTGGTTGATTCTTCATTGCTTTCTCCAACATCTAAAAACGCTTTGTCATCAGCAAAAGTCGGCCACCCCGTGGTAAACATGCTTTGATTTCAATTAATTTAATTATGAAGGATCTAAGATTTCTTTACTATAGTTAAGTCCTTCATGACAAACTTTGTCAAACGGAACTTCAAAAATAGCGTTGAGCAGATTTTTTTCTCCTAAAGAAAGTACTTTCTCAATTATATTGAATATTCTGTATACTTGTTGTATTATTGAGTATTGGCTACAAAGTCCGAACTGATAATTTGCCATTCCTCTCTATTACCGGATTTACTCTTTTACTTATACATCGTATACACGACGTTTTGGTGAAGTTTGTAGTGCTTCCTTACTAGAATTATTTTTTTGCTTTTTATGTTTATGATTTGGAATTCCAAGGCTTGATCGTCATGTAGTTGAAATTTTGTTTTTATCTAAAATGTTCATCAATATCTACCTCTACGGTAACATTTTCCGTAAACCTGCTTAATGCATCTGATCTTTTCCGCTTCGATGTTGGGCGATGCTTGATTTCAAAATTATACTCTGATAATAATATAATCCATCTTTGAAACCTTTCCGACGTAATAGACGACACAACTTTTTGAATCCCTAAAAGTGATTCTATATTGCTTTATGATCAGTATTTTTTACTAAAAAAGGGGTATCGATATATAAACCGATGAAATTTTTTTATTGCAAATAAAACGCCAAGTGCCTCACGACATAAATGGCCGTTCAATTCAATTATTTTGGATCAAGGCAATTTTGGATCAAGATTACTTAGAAGATTATTTTTAATGAATGTTTTCTTACTGGCTTCGAATGCAAGTTCATTAGATCATTTCTAAATGACATTTTTACCTAACAATCTGTTAATGAGGATAAAATATTTGAACAATTTGATAAAAATTTAGAATATTAATTTATCAACTCCAAACAGATTTTAAGCGATGTAACATCGGTAGGTGATGGTTTAATGCCATTTCCCGAAACTAAATACTCCACCTGATGACAAAAAATGTACATTCCTCTAAGTTCACTTTAATATTATAACTAGTCAGTCGATCAAATACTGATTGAAACCGATTTTGACATTCGTCGATGGTTTTCCCGGCCACGCATATCCAATTGTTCTCCTACTGACTTTTTTATTGTTCAAGAAACTGAATATGATTTAAAAAAAATTCTTAGGACTGCCTAGAGTATTCCAAACTAGCGTGTTTATTTATTAAACTTAGAATTTAAATAATTTCTTCACTTAATGTCAAAATATTGAAAAAATGGTCCGAGCTGAGGTCTCGACTTTCGTCTCCTTGTATACAATTCATATAGATATGCCCTTAATTAAACAGTTTAACTAGCGCATTTCCCGATATTTCAGCTTTTCGGTATTAACGATGGCGGTGTTATTCCTTATTATAATAGCGTATTATAATATATTTTTAAGCAGTGTTTTCAGGCTAATTGTTTTAATTTATGTATGATTATTTTTAAATTTAATAATTGATTGTCTGGCAAAATGTGTTTCCGTGATAAGACATTCCTCTATTTTATTCTGTTTCCTGGGCCACATGTAATTCTTGTAGATGTTGCATGAATCCATTGGCATTCCAGCATATACTTCAAAGATCATTGTTCATATTTTTTAAGTTTCTGGGTAGTGTGCTCATCAAACTTATTGATTTTACTCAATATCAATTTCAAATTTCTATTATTATCTACACTTTTGATAGTTTTTTTTGATTTCCTTTACTCTCTAATACTTGAGCGTAAGTCATTTTGCCCATCTCTCCTAAGGATTCCCCGATACTTTCCGTTATTTTACTTTGGACTTGTTCTTTCAAATGGTTTCGGTCATATTATGTTAATATTTTCCAGTAAGGACGTTGCATCGATTTGAACCAGCAGTAGGTTTTCAGCGAAAGAAGACTTAATTTCTCGTCAGTTTCTATCGTTGCTAAATTATAGGTGTTACCCAGTTCCATAGGGCGGTAATAGTTGTATATTTAGACGGTACGGTAAAACATTATTGTATTCCCTTTCCACGTGATAAGCCGTATAAATTTTTTCTGTACTCTTTAAAAAATATTTTCGGATATCGCCATCGTAGAAAGGACACCAAATATTGAGCACATTCAGGTCCGTCGTCGTTGACAACATGTCGAGTAAAATTAACATTTTGAATACTGAATGCAGCCGACATATTTGATATAACTGTTGAGCTAAATGTCATTTTATCCATCGGTGTTCGTATTGTGATACATTACGTAGCGAATATTTATACGGTGACAAAAGTTAGGGCACTTTATGCTGGGAACATGCATAATTAAATATGGTTTCGATGGGTAGTGGTATCTATGATGGTGGACCTGAATGCACCCATTGACTGCATACTCGAGTTGACAATTGAGATCGAACATATGCATAGTACAAGATCATAATTGTACTCAGCTCATAAATATTTCCTGTCCATCTCTTGATGAATCCGCGCATGGAATTGAATTTAGCAACACATAAGTCAATATGTTTTGTGAAAGACATGTTTAACAAACAATAAAGTAGTGTAAAAGTAACTTCTAGGTCTATAATTGCAGCTACTTTTTTGTAGTTGAATGATAGTTCAGTTAAATTGGAATTACTTTCCGATGGAACGACATCATATTACATTTAATGTTGTTCAAGTTGAGTAAATGACAATTGCACCATTTCAAAAGGTTCCAGTGCTTTACAATGACTGATAGAGTCGAATGCTTTACTGAAATCCATATACACTACATAAACTTGCAACAAGGTTGGTCGATGTTGATATCTTGGGTATAAAACCATGTTGACTTGGTGATATGTGTCGGGAGACGAGAGCTTTAAAATAGTTGCATACAACAAGTTCAAATAATTTAGGGATTGAAGATATCGATGATATGCCTCTGTACATGAAACATTATATTTCTTTTACGCTTTGAAAATCGGTGTTATTCTAGTTTCCATATCTGCGGAAGTTCTCCTAATCTTATAGATTGATCGATTATCAAACAGAGTGACAATTCTAAAGCTCGATTACCGACATTTTTTAAAACATAATTTATGTCTTCTGTTGAAATCGTTGGAACTTCTATGAACAAATGTATTTCACAGCTACTCGAATTTATTAAAATATTTATCTACTTCTTCTGAAGTTCTAGCTTATAAACCGATTAAAAAAATTTAACAAACATGTTTGATATGACAGCAAGGTCATAAGATTTCTGCCATGATACCACAGGAAAAACCGTAATTTTACTTGTAGTTAAAAAATATAAAGTTACGGTAATGTTCTGTAAAATTTTGTTTGCTGGTTTCTGATTTTTTTTTTTTTTGTTTCTGAACTCTGCAATCTGTTCTGGGGCCGAAGCTCACCCAACTCTTTCGCAGTTAATTTTTAACGTCCTACCTTACGCCGTCACCAGCCAAATTGAGGGCGCACGAATACAGGTTCGATTTTAAATCCATCTGCACATTGCATTGCTCCAGCCAGCCTGCACTGACATGGACGATGGTTCGGCCCATGGATTCTGCACTCCAACAGGGGGTCATAGTTGTGTTCATCGTCATCACCGATCGAAATCAGGTGATGGAAAATCCCTTTTGCAACCCTCCCCCATTGGGATTCGAACCCGGTATCTCCCGTCCCAAACACCGCAGCTTTAACCACTGCGCCAATTGCTCGGTTGGTTTCTAAATTATACTTCAGCATTTCCTTATAGGCCTTATATTTTCTATATGTTTTAGGTTAATAAGTCTGACATTTACCGAGCAATTGGCGTAGTGGTTAATGGTGAACACAATTATGATTCCCGGTTGAAGAGCAGAATCCATGGACCGAACCATTGTCCAGGGCTGGAGCAATGCAATGTGCAGATGGATAATCAAAGCGAACTTGTATTCGTGCGTCCTCGATTTAGCTACGGCGTAAAGTAGGACGATATAACTAACCGCAAAAGAGTGGGGCGAGCCCCAGAAAAGATTAGATAGATCAAACAAAAATAAAAGTCTGGCGTGAAATAAAATGTTGAAAATTTATCTTTAGTTCCCATTGTTCAATTCGCTTTTTCGCGGTCGATATTCTCGAGATAAAGACGAAAGTTGGCTCTGGCCGCTTTTTAAAAATTATAATAAAACTGTTGATATTAATCAACAGTTCCATTATAATTTTTAAAAAGCAGACAGAACCAACTTTCGTCTTTATCTATAAACACATTAGTGTTTATCATTCGGGCCTTCGCTCTTTAATATAATTTCTATAGATTTGCGACAAACATCATTCTCAACGAAAGGTGATGTTGATTCATATATTCTGAACAGACTAGGAGCATTGGTGAAGATCAGATCAAGAATTATATTCAGTTCATTTCGTAAAATTGGTTAAAATTTAGATCCAAAATGGTCTCTATGAAAAGGACATTCCGTATCTGAGCACACATTGAGCAGCAACACAGTATGTGTTGTCCCGTGAGTAAGACGATATCAGATGACTTTGCGGCGTTGTTGATTTCAACTAAAGTGTCAATGAAATCTGTAATTCAGGCGAAATATACATCACATAGGTGTACGTACCATTTATTATCAGTTTAACACAGAGATACATAATAGTAAAATTTGTTAATTCAATAAATTCACTTGATATCGATCCATCGATAGGTATGAGAACACTACCACCCGATATTTTGCTGGTTGATTTCATCGACCGATCACATCTGTAAACCACATATTGATTTGGGATAAATTCCGAGCTAAGAATTTTCCTATAAAATGTAGTAAATGTAGATGTAGAAGTCATTCCAATGCCTTTACGAAAAGTTCATTTGGCCACATTGCGAAATGTAATGCGGTTAGAAATAGTTCTTCTAGGTAGACTAACACGAAAAGATGCATAGTCATACACTTGGCCATGCTGTCGATTTTGTGAAATTTTAACGCACACAGGAATGCCGTCTTCGAAGAACTACGACTTTTATATCTTCGGGTATAGAACCTGTGTTGCTTTAACTATGGGTATATCGGATGGTGCGCCAAATGATAAACCTAATACGTGCGAACTTAACTTAAACCCGTTGGTGTTATTGCTTGTGTAAGTGGTACTGGCTTTCGCAGTTCCGCATTTGATGACCTTGGTGCGACATGTAAAGCTTTCGAAGTACATGTTGTCGATGTTGTATAATTTGATGCTGGTGATGTTGAGACTGATATTGTCGCTGAATCTTGTGTGTTAACCTTCGACTGACAACTCTGGCCTATGCCAACAGAATCCTCCAGTGTTGTATGAGTCGTCGGCAATGAAATCGTTGTATTATTAAGAGTCTTCTCCGACATTACTCTCTTAATCGACGTAGAATGAAGTTCTTTCGTAATGAGTATTATTATTATTCCCTTACATATTGGGATTGGTTGTAGTAATTATAGTATTTCAATAATTAATCTCCCCCATAATCCAACCTACGAAACTGGTAATCCAACCTACGATACTACGGACACTTGTCCGTAGTATTTAGCCGATGTATACTGGAAGGTATCCTTGACACATTTAGTGGCTTCTACATATTTAAAAAGTTGGAATATAAACCATGATATAGTTATGGCTATATGAAACCCTACCCTGTTGAGACACACTTAACACCTTTACGTATAGAAATAAATGTTGGCAGTTAATTCTTAACATATTGTTAAAATGTAGAGCCAGTAAAGAGGACTTGATATAAATATTTGTAATGGAAAAATATTTTTATCTTGGGAGGCTGATTCTCAAATGTTTTGTTTCTTATTTTTATGGCCGAGTAATAATCATAAAAAATATAATTGGAAATTTTCAATATAACATTATATGGTTTTTACCTTTAATCAAATCTATTAATCGATTTCGTGTTAGGTGAAACTAACTGCTCGTATAAATTAAATTATTTTTGCAATCGTGTGATATTATATGCTAACAGATGTATCTTCAAATTTATGCTTATGTAATTATTCGCCCTAATTCTAATTACAATTTTTATTTACACCATGTAACAATGTACAAATTTATTATTAATTTATTACCACCTATTATCGAAATAAATTGTGTGAATGTGACCGTGTTAATTTATTGAAATTAATTTGTCCTTTACTAATTTAATTATGCTGAAAACTAATTAAACCAGTTTTTATCGTTTACTAAAATAATTCCGCGATAATATACAATTTATAGAATTCTCCCGTTACCCGTACATACCGTCGATAACTTTCCAATACAAAAACGAATATAATAGCGATGAAATCGATATGCAAACATGTTATTATTTTTTGTTTTGCACCCAACGTTTGTATATTGTCCATATTATATTGCGGATATGTTATATGCTTGGTTCATTGATTAATTTTAAATTTTTTTTTTTATTTTCAGTGCATCAGTTCATATATCGGTCAGCGATGTAAATGAATTTGCACCCGAATTTATGCAACCATCGTACGTAATTGAAATCGATGAAGGTCGTCTCTACGATGAAATTATTCGACTCGAGGCAATCGATAAAGATTGTACGCCACGTTATGGTGATGTATGTAAATATGATATACGACGAAATGATGATCATTTGTTTGCAATCGATGGTGAAGGTTCGATCAAAAATTTACGGCCACTCGAATATAAAAAATCACATAATCATATCTTGGAAATTTTTGCATACGATTGTGCAATGAAAAAATCAACGACACCGGCACTTTTAAATATTCGTGTACGAAAAATATGCGAATCGAAATTTTTTAATATTCCCGAGCGAATTGATTATGCGGCCAATTCACAGGAAACGATACAACTATTCCCAAAATTACATTTAGAGATATGCGACGAAATATCGTGTGATACGGACGAGGACGATGTAATGACTGTGGAAACTGAGGTTGCACTCAAAACTAAACATATTGGATTCGGTTGTGATGTTAATGATGTTGATGGTGATAGTGGCATGATTGATTTGTTGCCGAAGAATGCGCCTTGGACACGTGACATTAAATATGATGAGGGCGATGAAAAAGTGTTTCATTTCGATGGCAACGTTGGTATTGTTTTGCCGAAAGATTTGATTTCCCCCAAAATTGAAAATTTTTTCGAACATAGTTTTGCCATATATACAATGTTTCGGCATAAGGGTCATAACAACGATATTGCCAGTGATACAGATGATAAACATCGGAAAGAACATATTTTATGTGCCGCTGACGATCATAAAATGAATCGTCATCACTTTTCGTTGTTCATTAGAAATTGTCGATTAATTTTATTGGTACGTCGCCACTTCCGGCCATCGTCGTTAAATAATATTTTCTCACCCGCCGAATGGAGATGGAAGACTCCAGAAGTTTGTGATAATGAATGGCATCGTTACGTAATTAATTTTAAATCACAAGAAAGTAACGACGAAGAGGGTGATGGACAAGAAGGTAATGCAAATTTAATTGATATATTTCCAGAATTTCTATAATTTATTTTATTGGTTTAGTTACATTATTCGTTGATGGTCGTCCGACAAATGTTGAACCCGAAGTTATTGACGATTGGCCTTTACATCCATCACATGGACTAGAAATGACAACTACATTGGCTGCGTGTTGGCAAGGTCGTGAAAATCGTTTGAGACATCAATTCAGTGGCGATATCTCGGAAATTAAATTAAAAATTGGTGATATCTTGCCCACACAATCGAAATTGTTGCTCGGCGAAGGCGAAACAGGAAAATGTGCTGAACATATTCGTTATGTTGAAGATGGAAAGTGAGTGGACCAATTCATATAACTTTTTTTTTTTTTTTTTAATGATAATTGATTTCTATTTTTTTTTTTTTTTTGTTGTAATAGCCAATCATCAAATACTGATCAATTCTATAATAATTCGGCGTCCGAATGGACTGTAGTAAAATCAGAACATGGATTAGATGTAATGAAATCACGTAACAACGATGTGATTTTGGTACGAGAAGAAGTTTTACTAAAAGATATGTATGACGAAGATGAGGATGGTGGTGATGACGAATCAAATGAGAAACTAAACAACAGCAACAACAATAGTAATCAAGATTTTAAATTCAATAAATTAATTTCATCGTTGAAAAAAATCAAATATGAAAATGTAAAACGAAATCAAACAACAATTGGGCGTCGCAATTTAGAAATTCGTACACGTATATTTTGTTCAAAGAAAAATGAAAATTCGAAAAAACTTGCCGATAAAACACATTTGAGTCGTAAAGAAAAAGTGTTTACACTACCGGAGCAAGAAACGTACATAATGATTACGAAAGATGTTCATGAATCGTCACAATTAACACCGCAACGACCGACAACCGATGACAACAATGATCGTATGAAACCGATTGTCGATGGTAAATTTCATTCGGAAATCAATCAATTCAAAGCCGTAATGGAAAATGAATCGGAAATGAAGAAAACGGAAAATCATGTAACAGATAAACCAGAAATTTTAACACACAACATCAATAATAATAATAATATTGTTATGGAATCAACAATTCGTTCACGTGTAGATCCCGAAATAATTATATCCGGGCCAATTGGTAGTGAAAATAATTATGTAACATATCCATCGATAAAATCGGGTGTACGCATATTCCAAGAATTAAATTTCCATCTTACAAATATTAATAATGATAATACGCTCGATTCGTGTCACGTTACAATATTCCCCGCGTTAAATTTCGATCATGAACAAATGTCGGTCGATGACGACGATGCGATTAACGAAAATGTGCATTTGAAATTTATCAAAGAAGGTGTTGAAGTATTTGGACAAGAAACTTTTGAGAAATATTCAAAAATACTCGAATCGATCGTTTATTCAAATAAGAAGCCGGCATTTTATTTGAATCGTGTTTTTAAATTACGTTGCGAAAAATTAAGCGAAGGTCGTGAAATTGAAAGCAATGATTATGGTGTTACATTGACGGTATTGCATCCAAAGCAGACACCAACCACAACTCCATCGACCACACCCACTACAGAATCGAATGAAATTCATCAGGAGAAAGCACAAGGTAATTTAATTTTATTTTTTGGTCAATTTAAATCAATCATAATCGTTTTTTTGTTTTTTTTTTAGTCAAATTTGCACACGCTATGATACATCCACATGAAGTACAAGAACCTCAAAGTCATCTTCGGAATCTTGCAAAAGGTAAGTTGGCTCATTTTAAAAAGTCCTGTACGATCTAAATTAAATTTAAATTTTTAGTTCAAAATACATCACACTCTACAATGTTGATCGTTGTAATATGTGTCGTATTCGTATTGCTAATACTAGGCGTAGGTATTGCACGTCTTCGAAATAATTCCGCTACGATTAAAAATAAAAATATACAAAAGAAATTACGTAAACAAACAACAAATCCGGACGATGATGGTAATGGGCCAACATGTTCGAAAAATTCACGAGATTATGACCATCAGCAATTGGACTGGGACGATTCATCGTTAACAATTACAATAAATCCAATGCAAGACGGGCAATTAATGCCGTTGTCCGATGATAGTTCAGAATCTGAAAATTCCGATTCTGAAGACGAGGAAAGTAAGTATATCTATTTAATTTAATTAATACTTGGTTATTTGTTAATTTTATATTTTATTTATTTAATTTCAAACGTATCGAATATAAAATACATTTAAATCATTAAAACAAAAAAAAAAATTAAATCAATTAAAACTCTCATTTAAAAGATTTAGAAAAGTTTTACTAACATCATAATATACATAAAATAAATAATAATTTAGACGGCATTATACTATAAATTAATAATATTCAAAATAAAAGTTTGTTAATTTTTTTAGTAAGTATTCCGAATTTTGAAAAATGTTTACTATCATAGTTTTACCTTATTTACCATTAATTGTCAATTGCAAATATTTAGTGTATGGATTACTCTACTACAATTACTACACCTTAAAACACATTACACAGTCGAACACTTTTTTTATTTTTGTATAAAATTGATTGCATATTTTAATCACCAAACTAGCTTATACGTGCTTTTATTAATTTATTTATGTATATTTTTATTTTATTTACAATTTAATTACCAGGAAATTTGAATTTTCCAATTTGCTGGTAGTCCCATATTATAAAAAAAAAAAGTGATTAGTCGCGCTATTTTGCTTATACTCGTAGCTAATGTATTTTTAATTGAGTCCACATTTAAATGTATATATTTTATGGTGGAGCTTTGTTAGAATACACCGGAAATGTATTTTTTTTTATTGTAACGGGAGTAAAACTAAAATTTTCCATTTATAAGTTTATTTATAAATAATAAACTTCCGCTATTAGTCGCTAGGTGGTAGTACTATCCTTGATGAATTTTTAATTGTTAAGTCGGGTTTCCAAATTAATTTTACTCGTTATTACGTACAAAAATAAGTAAATCAATCAGGGTTTCGCAAAAATTATGTGCTGTTTAAAGGTCTACAAGCAGATTAAAGTTCCAAATGGAACTCGATTTCAAAGAAACACGAAAGTCAAAAATTTAAGACCATTTTCTAAGAGATTATAAAAACACCAAAATAAAAGGTCTTCAAAAGTTTCATTCAAAGTTCATCGCCTTGACTTGGCTATGCCCAAACGATACCTAGAATATTTATGTATACTATAATAATAATAATCGATTGTGTTTACATGCCATTGCTGGCCCGTATTGTATCGAAAATCTGGATGCATCGGTGTTGAATTTAACTTTATTACCGCGGGTAGGGTCTTACTAGTCAAACGAGTTGTTCTAGTGTAATGAGTATATATTGTCGGGGGTCGATGACCAAAGTTATATAATTGTCTTAACTCGTGATTCCATGTTCGGTTGAGGAAGAGATTCGAATAACCGTGTTCGATTTTTAAATTTCCAAAAAGCCGCAGAGAAGAGAACATTTCTGCTGGGCGTTGTTCGTTTTCCTCTTGTAAATGGATTCTTGACTTTAAATCTGTGAGTAATAATCCACTTGTAGTGTTGTAACATTTAAGGAATTTCCTCTTAATGTACAATTTGATGTAAACGGGTTGGTGCCGTTACAATTTAACCGTATTATTTTACTATCTCTATTACAGAGGAGGTCGTTAGGTGTTTCTTCTATCAAAGAGAGAATCCATTTGTTCGGTGCCCATATTTTGATCCACACATTTTGAGCTACAGATGTCTCTTAGTTATAGAAAGTTGAGTTCACATGCACTGACCGATAATTTTTTCATCTATATGGATAAATATGAGCAAGACATCGCATATGTAATTATTTCCTTTGACGAAAATACATTAATTAAAGTCTTGTTGACTAATTGGAATATACGTTCCCTCTTTTTATTTACTGCCAAATATCTCGAATTAGGATTGATGCATTGTGACGAGTTTTTGTGAAACACAGAAACGGCTAACTGATTAAAGAATGGAAAGTTGTTTTTTGACACCCATTATTTAAAATGCAAAACCCATTATTGAGTAAATTTTGTTGTGACGTAGATTGTAACCAGAAGGTAGCAGTGTTGCTCAATATTTGAATGTTTTTTTGGAAGCTGATTGTGCGTTGTGTCTTGCTTAAACGATGGCATTTTCATAAGGTTCTGCTTCTCTCTAAGTAGGAGTGTTGAACATGTCACCAATTACAAAACCTACTGTGTCACCGAACCCTCTTTTAGGGCGTCGCAGTTTTTTATTAAACTTCTGAATCAATCTGTTTTATTGATTTATATTTGTGATTTGCCTACTTAATTATTAGTGAACTGCCAAGATTTCCAATCTCGATGATGATTATATCTTCAAAATAGATGCTCGGTGTATTATTCGAAAATGACACTTAGAAATCACTTTATAAACCTTTTAATATTTCTTTGTTATTGCTATTTCATTTTCTCAAGTTTTTACTTCTCTTGATAGTCAAATACGTGTTTTTGACCAGTTACTGCTCTTTCTAGACAATGTGACAGTGTGTCAAAATATCGTGGATTTTTTTATGAGGGAAAAATATGTTAGACACAATGAGATCGTGTGCGATCGCAAAGTACATCATTTTTACTCATTATCAGTCGCTAGTTCTTGTCGAGAGTACGGACCTATATTGTCATAAAAGTTAGTCTGATGTGTGCCAGTTTTAGCATTAAAGGCATCATTCACTATTCTGACGTCTTGAATCCGGATAATCGCCTGGTTTGCTCAGCGTCTACTCTTTTACTAGTTCTGATCATTGGGTCTGTATTCAGATTATAGTTTTGTCTTATATAACACTGAAATAATACTTCTGTCAGCTATCAAGCACGATAAAATATTTAAAATTGGAGAAAATAAAAATTATCTAAGATCGATACTAACACCACTTCAGTTCTGCAGCTCGGGGACCAAAGTGTTATTGCACATTGTAAAGCTTCCTTTATACCTCGGTGTTTCGTTTAAGATAACAAAATTAGGAGTGCGTTAACTATTCGTCAAATTGAAAACCAATAATAAAAATATGGAAGAGTTCTAACATCGTTAAAGCTACAGGTAACATTAATGAAGCCTGAAATGGGATGACCTCAAAATGTTTAAACGAAGTCTGAAAGAAATTATGGCTAGAAATATGCACGAAACAAAAAGTGGAAGAATCAATTGTTTAAAACATTGTTGGCACATGACGCAGAAATGGCTGATGGATTACTAAATTATTTTGAGAAAGTACTGCAATCTAGTGCTCCATATTTCAGGAACTTATCGCATACATTAAGTGAAGTTTTGCTGCAAATGAGAAATTAGGTTTCCGGGTTAATTTTACGAAGAGTTATCGTGACAAAACCACCGATATGATGATCGTACTTGTAACGCGATAGAAAACTGTATCAATGAAAATCTGGGAAAAATCTGCTTTTAAAACTCAAATTAGAATAAATAAAAAATCATTTTAACTTCGTTTAATTCATTTTTAACTGTTAATTTCTTTTAGATCTAGTTTTTGAAAAGCGGTCACCATAAGACCATATGAGCATAATTTCATTAAAAAGAGATATCATTTCCTTTTACAAAAGTTAAATTTATTACTAGCTAAAGTAAAAATGGCTTTAGCTCGAGACTAATATCTGCTTATTAGGCACTGTTAGTTCAAAAGCATGATATCTAAATGGTAATCCCATTAAAAATGTAAAATTCTTGCCTTAAATCAAAATTTTTAAGATCTAGCCCATGAAAACTGCGAAAATTATGAAAATTATGCCACATAAAGCAAATTTAGAAATTGCATGATGGTTTGTCCAATAAAACCTTTAAATTTATGCCGAAAATTTCAAATTTCCAAAATTAAGAAAACATAATGGTGACTCCATTTAAATTAGGAAACTTATGCCACAAATTAAAATTTCCAAAAACCAGAAAATACTTGGTACATACGACCATGAGTATTAAGTAGATCATATTATGGTATTATCCTAAGTTTCTTTAATTTAAAAATGTTTTTAATTTAAATATGTCTGGGTCATCTGGGTTGATGTGAAAATAACATACTATTACAAATTACGGGGGAATATGTATGTTGAATGAGTTTCTGAAAGGCTAGTATTTAACCATACATTAAAAAATTACTTTACTTGCAAAAAAAAAATTATTTGTTCATATAAAAATTATTATTTTTGCACAAAATAATAACTAAACGAACACAAATAAAAGCGTTTCCTGTAAAGAAAAAATAATAATTTGTTCATAAAAATAATGAATCAGGCACAAAATTGTACAAATATTTAAAACATAAGCACATAACGATATGGGATTAGTATTGGTCCATAATATATTTCATTGTATCGTTTTGTTTATTATTTACATCGTATTAATTGTAAATGTAACATAGAAGAGATAAACAATATATTAATTATATTATATTGGCCCTTTCGAAACTGGCTAGATTCGATTTTGAAGATATTTCAATAGCTACATATTCTCATGTAATTAATGTCCATGTAACTTCTATATCTGTATATCTTTATCTGTGGCAAAATTAAAATTTTTGGGACAAAAGGCTTCGATAACTCTCGCGGGCTTACGTTTTTTTTATCTCGGATTTTTATTCCGTGATTTTTTATCATTTAATTACCCAAGCATTTTTTAGCAAAGGATTTTGTATTTAGGATTTATTACTCGGGTTTTTTATTCTAGATTTTTATTCGTGACTTGATACTAGGATTTTTTACTGTAGGAGTTTTTCCATAGGATTTTTGATCTAGATTTTTTATCATAAGACATTTTATCCCAGGATTTTTTCCTAGGATTTTTTATCTTGAATTATTTATCTAGTATTTTGTATCCTTATTTTTCTTCTGGAGTTTTTTTAATCCACTATTTTATATCATAGGTAGGATTGTTATCCCAGAATAGGATGCTATTATAGGATTTTTTTTCCTAAATTTTCCTCGTGGTTCTCCGAAGGACTTTAGACTAGAAGAACTTTAGAAAAACTCTAGTCAACGTAGGAACCGGGACCAGCAAACATTTTACACCGCGTTCCGAACATAGGAGTGGCAATTTAGAAGTAAAATAAAATTTTGTGCAAGATTTATTATTTTTTATGCACAAATAGTTTGGTTTTTCCCGAAAAATTTGTAAATTGGATGTATGATTTTATGAAAGCAAATAAATTAATTGTGAGTGAAAAGAAGGAATACAGATTAGAGAGAGAAGAGGTGATCATAGAAATTCCGCAAAGAAGTAATATTTCAAATTTTTGAGGGTAAATGATAGCATCTGTATAATGAATACTGAGTTGATAGAAGAAATCAATTTAGAAACGCATGAAGTAAGACTCTCTGAGTAGATTTACTGAATAAATATGAAAAATTTGTTTAAGCACCTTCGATTTTTTGCGAGTAAAGTGATTCTTCATTGGGTTCCCGTACACCTAAAGGTTAAACGTAATAAAAGAACCGATGTGAAAACAGAAATGAGTTGCTAGATTAAAAAATAGAATGAATATCCTTTTATGAATGCTAGAATTGCAGTACTTCGTATGTTTAAATGAACCGAGTGAGACTGAATCATGGAAATTGAAAGAAATATCTGCATACACGTCATTTGAATAAAGGAAATCTGTGTGTTATTTAAACATATGCTTCGCAAATTTGGGCTCCAAAGCTGTAGAGCAGATTTCAATGTCCCTATAATTGCAAGGAGCTCGACTCGAACTTTACAAATGGGTATAAGTGAGTATAAATAAATAAGAATAAATGGTATTACAGAATGATAGCTCTGATGCGTTAAAGATGAGTATCAAATTTAATAAAAAAAAAATTTAAATTTTTTGTTTTATATAATTGGTAATTTGTACAAAATTGTAAAATTTTAGAAATTGCGCCAAATGGCTTCTAAAAATTAGAGCCAATATATATAAAAAAAAAAAATTAAAAATGTGATAAATCGTTCCAATGAATAAGTCATTTCCACAGCTCTCATGATAGACTTGCGATATGTTTTTTTAAAAGAGGTTACCCCATTAAGCTTACATCTAACATTATATATTTGACTAAATCAAAATTGAGACATTTAAAATTCAATTTATCTGGACTTAAAATTAGCTCGTTAACAATTTTCTTTCCTACTGATAATGTGGCATTGGTCTACGAGTCTGTTTTGTGTTCTGGTAGATCTTAAACAATTTTTAAATTTTAGGAAAATTATTCTCCTATCTCTACTGAAATTAGCTGATCAATATTGGCTATTATTAAGGTAAATATTAGAGGTTATACATACTAGTACTGTATTTGGACGCAAAGTATTAAATTTGGTTATTTTTAAGCTGTTCCTTTAGAGTCAATAAAATGTCGGAAGATTTATAATCGAATAGCAGTTTCTTTCGCCTCTAACGTAAGAGTAGTGCAAAATTCGTTCGAAGTTTCTAAAATCCGACCGCAGTCAATATAGTTTTCGAAATAATCTTCATTTCGTATCCTTTGTAAAGTAAAGCGTCTAAAATAATTTTAACAACATTTACATATTTTAAGTCTGGCTTGTTCGTAGACAAAACTTGTCGCTGAATCATCTTCTTCTCTTAAAAGCCGTCCATTTGCTTACACCACGGAGTGTTACTAATTGGGTTTAATGTGAAGTTAACAAATAATCGTTAATTTTTACGGAAACATTAACATTTAAAATATTCCTTATCTTTGTTGTTATCAATAAAAACACATCTAAACTTTGAGCATCGTCAAAATACTTGCTTGCTTTTTCAAAGAGCATATTCCGCATTTATTTCAGAGAATGTACCTCGAACTAGCTAAGTTTTGAAAGTTCTCTACAACTTATGAAAAAGCTAAGATTGACAACACAAAAAATAAACATTAGGGCAGCGCTGTTATTCATACAGTTTGGTCAGCATTATGCTGAGTGGTAGTCCATAAACCATGAAATTGGATAACTTCACTTGTATTATTGTGACCATTGGTAATTTAGTATGAATCAACCGTGTGGCTACCAGAAACTTTTTCATTGTAATGTAGCATTATTATCAAATTATATTTTATTCCCAGCACTTAACATTTGTTATAGCAAATATTTTGTCAGCATGGGCATGGTGGTTACTTATATATTTCTGTGTCAGTACGAAATTTAGAAGAGATATAGAAATGCGAAATTTCTATAAAGAGTCCACCATTGAAAAATCGTTAGTGAAATAATTTCCAAACCAGCCCCACATGCAAAAGTTTATTAAATCACAAATTGTAGAATAAGTCTTTTAATAATTTGTATTTAGTAAATACCTGCTTACACACAAAAAACACAAAATCCGCAGCTTTCAGTAAATAATGTTTTTAAACGAAATTTAAAAATTCGAAATTGAGCCTTCGATGTGCGTGCGTGTGTGTGTAACATCAATAATTTTGTTTTATTTATATATCTATATAACCAACAATGTACATTAAAATCAAATTCATATTGATTATTTATTTATTTTAATTAAATTTTCACTATATTTTCAGTTATTAACGGACGCTATAAAAACGTCAGTCAACTAGAATGGGATAATTCTACAATGTAAGTTAGCAAAAAAAAAAAATAATAATTTATTCGAAATAACAGAAATTGATTAGGATTTTTTATTGTGTCTGTATTTTCAATTAAAAATTAAATTAATATTTTTTTTACGTTTTATTTTCAGATAAATTGCATTTTTTTATTTTTAACAAAAACAATTTTGTTTTATTATTTTATTTTTTATAAAAAAAAAATAATTTTTTTTTTATTATTTTTTGCCATTTATTCGCCATTATATATAATTATATAATTTACATTATTATTTTCTATTTTTTATTTTTTTATTTTTTATTAGAAGTTTAAAAAATTAAAACTATAAAAAAAATATTTAAGCACAAAAAACAAATTAAATAAAATAAAAAAATAATAAAAAAAAAGATATTTTTTTAATTTTTAAGGACAATTTAATTTTTGAGATAAATTAAAAACAATATAATAATAAAACTATATAATTAAATGTAAAATAAATTTAAACAGAAATAAAAAAAGTTATAATTAAATTATATAATATTATATATATATATATATATATATATATATATATATATATATATATATATATATATATATATATATATATATATATATATATATATATATATAAAAAGAAAAAAAAAGATAATATTTGCGTCCAGCTTTTTTGTTATTGAAAAAAAAAAAATAATAATACTTAATACTAAAAATAGATAAATAATAAAAAAAATAAAAATAACAACCCGGCAAAGTAACAAACAATTATATAAAATAAAAAAATAAAAATTACATATTTTCTAGCAATTTTCAATACAATATGGAAATATCTGAACACAAAACTTTTTTGATGTTTAGCCAAGACTACAACCAAGTATAATTTTTAATTTTTAAATAAAACCAAAAATATAAGAAAAATTGATACAAAAAATATTTTTTATCGCCTCTTACTCTTAAACTATACTCTATTATATTTAACTATTGCTATTTTTAATAATTATAATTATACTGTGTATTTTTGAATATTTGAAAGGTTTTAGAATTATAATATTTAGTTTCGACCGTTCCAATCCCAGTTCAATGTTCCAGTATATTAATAAAAATAAAAAAAAAAATAAAAAATATTATGTTGGTGAGTATTAAGTTTGTTGCGTTTTTGGACTTGGGTAATGGTTTTTATAATTTGTATTTGTTTTGGTTTTTCGGGAATTTTATTTTGCTAATTAATGTTTTTTGTTGTTTTTGTTTTTATTTAAATTATATAATAAAAATATAAAAACGTTAACATTTACAACAATGCAAATAGAAAAGAATACTTAAAAAAAAAAAAAAAAACTAAAAATAAAACTTAGAATTTATATATTATAATTAATTAATTATATATTCCCCCCAATTATATATCAAAATGTTTATTTTAATTTGGATTTATTTTAAGCAAAACACACACAACTATATATTTTAGAAGGAAGCATAATTGTTCGAGTATTTTTAAAATTTTTTAAGCTGCCAGTATAAGTAGTAATCGGCTTGTTCGGTGTTTGAAGGCAAAAATCTCATTAAAGCTTCCTTAATTTTTACTGATTTATAATTCACAAATTTTGAAAATTTTTTTTACTGATTTCGTTTTTTAAATTTTGAAACTGTGACAGTACTTCTCAAAATCTTGGTTCTTTGACAATATTTTTTAGTTTGTGCATTCTAATTTTGGGTTGTGGCATAAATAATAAATACTCCATCAATTATGCACCGTCCTTATATATATATATATATATATATATATATATATATATATATATATATATATATATATATATAATGATATAAGCAAAAAAAATTTTAAGTAAACAAAACTAATTGTAATTTGAAAGTATTTTAGGTAACATAGGATGTGTAATAAATAAAACTTGTATAAATTATCTAAAAACTAATATATAAATTTTAAATTTGATTGAGTTTTTCAAATTAATTTCTTTTCATTTAGCACTAGCACAGGGCCGTAGCTTATTCAGTTACAATCCTGCACTCGCAGAATCTCAGAAAAAAATTTGGCTTTTCTTAAAAAAAAAAAATATAAAAACATTACAAAATTAATTTAAAAATTTTAATAAATTGGGAGAATCACAAAATATTTATACAATATTGACACCAATACAAAAAATAAAAAATTTGGTTTTATTTAAAAAATTAAATAAATAAATAAAACAAAAATCCGTCATAATTTTAAATATATCAATTTTGTTAAATTTCATTTTAAACACTTTAATTTAATTAATAAACTATTTTGCGTCAGTATATGTATAAATATATATATATATATAAATATAATTAACAAGTATAAAATATTATTATTATTTGGTGGCAGTCTATTAATTAATAATTTGTTATAATGTCTAATTTTTTTTATTTTAAAAATAAAATTAAATCAACAAAATAAAAAGTATTAAGTTTTGTTTGTAAATTAATTTTAATTTTATTTGTTTATAATTTAAATTTAATATTATGCAATAAATAAAATTGTCATTCTTTGTGTTATATTTTTAAATGTATATTAGTATTATTGTAATTTTTTTACTAATTGCTAAACCTATTATTGATTTTTTGTTTTTTTTTTAAATCTATACTAATTAATTAATTAATGTATAAAAATAAACAATTGATATCATTTTTTTACGTCCAATTTGTACTTAACTCTTATTATTAAATAATATTATTAAAAAAAAAATCATTAAAATTAAATTCAATGTTATTTAAGAATAATTGTTATATAATTATTATATTAATTAATCGATTAATTAATTATTAAAACAAAACAAAATAAAAAATTGAAGAATAATAAAGCACTTTTTACATATCATTATTAAAAACAAAAACGGAAACGAAAAGAATATTATGTTATATTAATTTTAATTAATTTATAATTTAATAAAAATACAAGAAAAAGAAACAAAACGTATTTTTGACGCAAAATAGTATATAATCTAAAACTATTTCTCTTTTTTAATTAATTAATTATAACTTGTATTAAAATATATTAATATAAAAAAAAAAAAAATTGGATGAAAATAAAATAAAATAATTTAACAAAAAGGTGGAAAAATCAATAAAGTAAATAAAAATTAAAATTAAATTAAATTTAATTATTATATAAATATATATTTAATATATTTAATGAAACTTTTCGGTTGTTTTTAGTTTTATGTTTTTATTAATTAATTTAATTTAATTTAATTTAATTTTTTTTTTGGAATTGATGTTAGAATTAAAAATATAATAATAAAAAATTAAAAAAAAAAAAAGAAAGAGATGGAAAATGAAAAATTAAAATTAAATATAAATAAAAAAAAAATTTAATATTTAAAGAAAACAAAAAAACCGAATTTTAATTTGATTGTTTTTAATTATTTTGGGTGGTGGATTGTGTTTGGTTTCTATTAGTCCTAAGTGGTTTGCTTTATTATAAATTTATTTTCAAAGTAATTGTTATGTAGCCGAAACCGTGCGAATTGTGGAAAGTAATATGAGTCGTGAAAGAGAACCAAGCGGGATCGCCTAGAAAGGCTTGATGAGAATATTGCAGCTGTGGTCCATGAAAGAATTTATCGACCTAAACTCGAGAATGATCGCAGCAACTGGCCATTAGTCACGCCATCAAAAGCTTGTGACAACAGTGAAAATACTGCCATAAAATATTCATACATTTTCAAGAACCATTTTGAAGCATAAAAATCCGGACAGTGGTACCCCTTTGCAAATTTCCAAAAATCAATGAATTGTCCATAGCACACGTAACAATAGCTCAATTTTGATGAAGGGTACCTTTATCAAAAGCTTGTGACACCAGTGTGAATACTGCCATAAAATATTCATACATTTTTACCAACCATTTTTAAGCATAAAAATCCGGACAGTGGGAAATAACCCTTTGCAAATTTTCAAAAATCAATGAATTGTCAATAGCACACGTAATAATGGCCCGATTTTGATGAATGATACCTTTATCAAAAGCTTGTGACACCAGTGTAAGTACTGACATAAAATATTCATACATTTTCACCAACCATTTTTAAGCATAAAAATCCGGACAGTGGTACGCCTTTGCAAATTTCCAAAAATCAATGAATTGTCCATAGCACACGTAATAATGGCCCGATTTTGATGACTGATACCTTTATAAAAAGCTTGTGACACCAGTGTGTATACTGCCATAAAATATTCATACATTTTCACCAACCATTTTGAAGCATAAAAATCCGGACAGTGGTACCCCTTTGCAAATTTCCAAAAATCAATGAATTGTCAATAGCACACGTAATAATGGCCCGATTTTGATGAATGATACCTTTATCAAAAGCTTGTGACACCAGTGTAAATACTGCCATAAAATATTTATACATTTACACCAACCATTTTTAAGCATAAAAATCCGGACAGTGGTACCCCTTTGCAAATTTGCAAAAATCAATGAATTGTCCATAGCACACGCAATAATGGCCCGATTTTGATGAATGATAGCTTTATAAAAAGCTTGTGACACCAGTGTGAGTACTGCCATAAAATATTCATACATTTTCACCAACCATTTTGAAGCATAAAAATCCAGACAGTGGTACCCCTTTGCAAATTTCCAAAAATCAATGAATTGTCAATAGCACACGTAATAATGGCCCGATTTTGATGAATGATACCTTTATCAAAAGCTTGTGACACCAGCAAAATACTGCCATAAAATATTCATACATTTTCACCAACCATTTTTAAGCATAAAAATGCGGACAGTGGTATCCCTTTGCAAATTTCCAAAATCAATGAATTGTCCATAGCACACGTAACAATAGCCCAAATTTGATGAAGGGTACCTTTATCAAAAGCTTGTGACACCAGCAAAGTACTGCCATAAAATATTCATTCATTTTCACCAACCATTTTTAAGCATAAAAATCCGGACAGTGGTACCCCTTTGCAAATTTCCAAAAATCAATGAATTGTCAATAGCACACGTAATAATGGCCCGATTTTGATGAATGATACCTTTATCAAAAGCTTGTGACACCAGTGTAAATACTGCCATAAAATATTCATACATTTTCACCAACCATTTGTAAGCATAAAAATCCGGACAGTGGTACCCCTTTGCAAATTTGCAAAAATCAATGAATTGTCCATAGCACACGCAATAATGGCCCGATTTTGATGAATGATACCTTTATCAAAAGCTTGTGACACCAAAGTGAATACTGCCATAAAATATTCATTCATTTTCACCAACCATTTTTAAGCATAAAAATCCGGACAGTGGTACCCCTTTGCAAATTTCCAAAAATCAATGAATTGTCAATAGCACACGTAATAATGGCCCGATTTTGATGAATGATACCTTTATCAAAAGCTAGTGACACCAGTGTAAATACTGCCATAAAATATTCATTCATTTTCACCAACCATTTTTAAGCATAAAAATCCGGACAGTGGTACCCCTTTGCAAATTTCCAAAAATCAATGAATTGTCAATAGCACACGTAATAATGGCCCGATTTTGATGAATGATACATTTATCAAAAGCTTGTGACACCAGCAAAATACTGCCATAAAATATTCATACATTTTCACCAACCATTTTTAAGCATAAAAATCCGGACAGTGGTATCCCTTTGCAAATTTCCAAAATTTATGAATTGTCCATAGCACACGTAATAATAGCCCAATTTTGATGAAGGGTACCTTTATCAAAAGCTTGTGACACCAGTGTGAATACTGCCATAAAATATTCATTCATTTTCACCAACCATTTTTAAGCATAAAAATCCGGACAGTGGTACCCCTTTGCAAATTTCCAAAAATCAATGAATTGTCAATAGCACACGTAATAATGGCCCGATTTTGATGAATGATACCTTTATCAAAAGCTTGTGACACCAGTGTGAGTACTGCCATAAAATATTCATACATTTTCACCAACCATTTGTAAGCATAAAAATCCGGACAGTGGTACCCCTTTGCAAATTTGCAAAAATCAATGAATTGTCCATAGCACACGCAATAATGGCCCGATTTTGATGAATGATAGCTTTATAAAAAGCTTGTGACACCAGTGTGAGTACTGCCATAAAATATTCATACATTTTCACCAACCATTTTGAAGCATAAAAATCCGGACAGTGGTACCCCTTTGCAAATTTGCAAAAATCAATGAATTGTCCATAGCACACGTAATAATGGCCCGATTTTGATGAATGATACCTTTATCAAAAGCTTGTGACACCAGCGCAATACTGCCATAAAATATTCATACATTTTCACCAACCATTTTTAAGCATAAAAATCCGGACAGTGGTACCCCTTTGTAAATTTCCAAAAATCAATGAATTGTCAATAGCACACGTAATAATGGCCCGATTTTGATGAATGATACCTTTATCAAAAGCTTGTGACACCAGTGTGAGTACTGCCATAAAATATTCATACATTTTCACCAACCATTTTGAAGCATAAAAATCCGGACAGTGGTACCCCTTTGTAAATTTCCAAAAATCAATGAATTGTCAATAGCACACGTAATAATGGCCCGATTTTGATGAATGATACCTTTATCAAAAGCTTGTGACACCAGTGTAAATACTGCCATAAAATATTCATTCATTTTCACCAAACATTTTTAAGCATAAAAATCCGGACAGTGGTACCCCTTTGCAAATTTGCAAAAATCAATGAATTGTCCATAGCACACGCAATAATGGCCCGATTTTGATGAATGATAGCTTTATAAAAAGCTTGTTACACCAGTGTGAGTACTGCCATAAAATATTCATACATTTTCACCAACCATTTTGAAGCATAAAAATCCGGACAGTGGTACCCCTTTGCAAATTTCCAAAAATCAATGAATTGTCCATAGCACACGTAATAATGGCCCGATTTTGATGAATGATACCTTTATCAAAAGCTTGTGACACCAGTGTAAATACTGCCATAAAATATTCATTCATTTTCACCAACCATTTTTAAGCATAAAAATTCGGACAGTGGTACCCCTTTGCAAATTTCCAAAAATCAATGAATTGTCAATAGCACACGTAATAATGGCCCGATTTTGGTGAATGATACCTTTATCAAAAGCTTGTGACACCAGCAAAATACTGCCATAAAATATTCATACATTTTCACCAACCATTTTTAAGCATAAAAATCCGGACAGTGGTATCCCTTTGCAAATTTCCAAAAATCAATGAATTGTCCATATCACACGTAATAATGGCCCGATTTTGATGAATGATACCTTTATCAAAAGCTTGTGACACCAGCAAAATACTGCCATAAAATATTCATACATTTTCACCAACCATTTTTAAGCATAAAAATCCGGACAGTGGTACCCCTTTGCAAATTTGCAAAAATCAATGAATTGTCCATAGCACACGCAATAATGGCCCGATTTTGATGAATGATAGCTTTATAAAAAGCTTGTGACACCAGTGTGAGTACTGCCATAAAATATTCATACATTTTCACCAACCATTTTGAAGCATAAAAATCCGGACAGTCCCTTTGCAAATTTCCAAAAATCAATGAATTGTCCATAGCACACGTAATAATGGCCCGATTTTGATGAATGATACCTTTATCAAAAGCTTGTGACACCAGCAAAATACTGCCATAAAATATTCATACATTTTCACCAACCATTTGTAAGCATAAAAATCCGGACAGTGGTACCCCTTTGCAAATTTGCAAAAATCAATGAATTGTCAATAGCACACGTAATAATGGCCCGATTTTGATGAATGATACCTTTATCAAAAGCTTGTGACACCAGTGTAAATACTGCCATAAAATATTTATACATTTTCACCAACCATTTTTAAGCATAAAAATCCGGACAGTGGTACCCCTTTGCAAATTTGCAAAAATCAATGAATTGTCCATAGCACACGCAATAATGGCCCGATTTTGATGAATGATAGCTTTATAAAAAGCTTGTGACACCAGTGTGAGTACTGCCATAAAATATTCATACATTTTCACCAACCATTTTGAAGCATAAAAATCCGGACAGTGGTACCCCTTTGCAAATTTCCAAAAATCAATGAATTGTCCATAGCACACGTAATAATGGCCCGATTTTGATGAATGATACCTTTATCAAAAGCTTGTGACACCAGTGTAAATACTGCCATAAAATATTCATTCATTTTCACCAACCATTTTTAAGCATAAAAATTCGGACAGTGGTACCCCTTTGCAAATTTCCAAAAATCAATGAATTGTCAATAGCACACGTAATAATGGCCCGATTTTGGTGAATGATACCTTTATCAAAAGCTTGTGACACCAGCAAAATACTGCCATAAAATATTCATACATTTTCACCAACCATTTTTAAGCATAAAAATCCGGACAGTGGTATCCCTTTGCAAATTTCCAAAAATCAATGAATTGTCCATATCACACGTAATAATGGCCCGATTTTGATGAATGATACCTTTATCAAAAGCTTGTGACACCAGCAAAATACTGCCATAAAATATTCATACATTTTCACCAACCATTTTTAAGCATAAAAATCCGGACAGTGGTACCCCTTTGCAAATTTGCAAAAATCAATGAATTGTCCATAGCACACGCAATAATGGCCCGATTTTGATGAATGATAGCTTTATAAAAAGCTTGTGACACCAGTGTGAGTACTGCCATAAAATATTCATACATTTTCACCAACCATTTTGAAGCATAAAAATCCGGACAGTCCCTTTGCAAATTTCCAAAAATCAATGAATTGTCCATAGCACACGTAATAATGGCCCGATTTTGATGAATGATACCTTTATCAAAAGCTTGTGACACCAGCAAAATACTGCCATAAAATATTCATACATTTTCACCAACCATTTGTAAGCATAAAAATCCGGACAGTGGTACCCCTTTGCAAATTTGCAAAAATCAATGAATTGTCAATAGCACACGTAATAATGGCCCGATTTTGATGAATGATACCTTTATCAAAAGCTTGTGACACCAGTGTAAATACTGCCATAAAATATTCATACATTTTCACCAACCATTTTTAAGCATAAAAATCCGGACAGTGGTACCCCTTTGCAAATTTGCAAAAATCAATGAATTGTCCATAGCACACGCAATAATGGCCCGATTTTGATGAATGATAGCTTTATAAAAAGCTTGTGACACCAGTGTGAGTACTGCCATAAAATATTCATACATTTTCACCAACCATTTTGAAGCATAAAAATCCGGACAGTGGTACCCCTTTGCAAATTTCCAAAAATCAATGAATTGTCCATAGCACACGTAATAATGGCCCGATTTTGATGAATGATACCTTTATCAAAAGCTTGTGACACCAGTGTGAGTACTGCCATAAAATATTCATACATTTTCACCAACCATTTGTAAGCATAAAAATCCGGACAGTGGTACCCCTTTGCAAATTTGCAAAAATCAATGAATTGTCCATAGCACACGCAATAATGGCCCGATTTTGATGAATGATAGCTTTATAAAAAGCTTGTGACACCAGTGTGAGTACTGCCATAAAATATTCATACATTTTCACCAACCATTTTGAAGCATAAAAATCCGGACAGTGGTACCCCTTTGCAAATTTCCAAAAATCAATGAATTGTCCATATCACACGTAATAATGGCCCGATTTTGATGAATGATACCTTTATCAAAAGCTTGTGACACCAGCGAAATACTGCCATAAAATATTCATACATTTTCACCAACCATTTTTAAGCATAAAAATCCGGACAGTGGTACCCCTTTGTAAATTTCCAAAAATCAATGAATTGTCAATAGCACACGTAATAATGGCCCGATTTTGATGAATGATACCTTTATCAAAAGCTTGTGACACCAGTGTAAATACTGCCATAAAATATTCATTCATTTTCACCAACCATTTTAAGCATAAAAATCCGGACAGTGGTACCCCTTTGCAAATTTGCAAAAATCAATGAATTGTCCATAGCACACGCAATAATGGCCCGATTTTGATGAATGATAGCTTTATAAAAAGCTTGTGACACCAGTGTGAGTACTGCCATAAAATATTCATACATTTTCACCAACCATTTTGAAGCATAAAAATCCGGACAGTGGTACCCCTTTGCAAATTTCCAAAAATCAATGAATTGTCCATAGCACACGTAATAATGGCCCGATTTTGATGAATGATACCTTTATCAAAAGCTTGTGACACCAGCGCAATACTGCCATAAAATATTCATACATTTTCACCAACCATTTTTAAGCATAAAAATCCGGACAGTGGTACCTCTTTGTAAATTTCCAAAAATCAATGAATTGTCAATAGCACACGTAATAATGGCCCGATTTTGATAAATGATACCTTTATCAAAAGCTTGTGACACCAGCAAAATACTGCCATAAAATATTCATACATTTTCACCAACCATTTTTAAGCATAAAAATCCGGACAGTGGTACCCCTTTGCAAATTTGCAAAAATCAATGAATTGTCCATAGCACACGCAATAATGGCCCGATTTTGATGAATGATAGCTTTATAAAAAGCTTGTGACACCAGTGTGAGTACTGCCATAAAATATTCATACATTTTCACCAACCATTTTGAAGCATAAAAATCCGGACAGTGGTACCCCTTTGCAAATTTCCAAAAATCAATGAATTGTCCATAGCACACGCAATAATGGCCCGATTTTGATGAATGATACCTTTATCAAAAGCTTGTGACACCAGCAAAATACTGCCATAAAATATTCATACATTTTCACCAACCATTTTTAAGCATAAAAATCCGGACAGTGGTACCCCTTTGCAAATTTCCAAAAATCAATGAATTGTCAATAGCACACGTAATAATGGCCCGATTTTGATGAATGATACCTTTATCAAAAGCTTGTGACACCAGTGTAAATACTGCCATAAAATATTTATACATTTTCACCAACCATTTTTAAGCATAAAAATCCGGACAGTGGTACCCCTTTGCAAATTTGCAAAAATCAATGAATTGTCCATAGCACACGCAATAATGGCCCGATTTTGATGAATGATAGCTTTATAAAAAGCTTGTGACACCAGTGTGAGTACTGCCATAAAATATTCATACATTTTCACCAACCATTTTGAAGCATAAAAATCCGGACAGTGGTACCCCTTTGCAAATTTCCAAAAATCAATGAATTGTCCATAGCACACGTAATAATGGCCCGATTTTGATGAATGATACCTTTATCAAAAGCTTGTGACACCAGCAAAATACTGCCATAAAATATTCATACATTTTCACCAACCATTTTTAAGCATAAAATTCCGGACAGTGGTACCCCTTTGCAAATTTCCAAAAATCAATGAATTGTCCATAGCACACGCAATAATGGCCCGATTTTGATGAATGATAGCTTTATAAAAAGCTTGTGACACCAGTGTGAGTACTGCCATAAAATATTCATACATTTTCACCAACCATTTGTAAGCATAAAAATCCGGACAGTGGTACCCCTTTGCAAATTTGCAAAAATCAATGAATTGTCCATAGCACACGCAATAATGGCCCGATTTTGATGAATGATACCTTTATCAAAAGCTTGTGACACCAGTGTGAATACTGCCATAAAATATTCATTCATTTTCACCAACCATTTTTAAGCATAAAAATCCGGACAGTGGTACCCCTTTGCAAATTTTCAAAAATCAATGAATTGTCAATAGCACACGTAATAATGGCCCGATTTTGATGAATGATACCTTTATCAAAAGCTTGTGACACCAGTGTAAATACTGCCATAAAATATTCATACATTTTCACCAACCATTTTGAAGCATAAAAATCCGGACAGTGGTACCCCTTTGCAAATTTCCAAAAATCAATGAATTGTCAATAGCACACGTAATAATGGCCCGATTTTGATGAATGATACCTTTATCAAAAGCTTGTGACACCAGCAAAATACTGCCATAAAATATTCATACATTTTCACCAACCATTTTTAAGCATAAAAATCCGGACAGTGGTACCCCTTTGCAAATTTCCAAAAATCAATGAATTGTCCATAGCACACGCAATAATGTCCCGATTTTGATGAATGATAGCTTTATAAAAAGCTTGTGACACCAGTGTGAGTACTGCCATAAAATATTCATACATTTTCACCAACCATTTTGAAGCATAAAAATCCGGACAGTGGTACCCCTTTGCAAATTTCCAAAAATCAATGAATTGTCAATAGCACACGTAATAATGGCCCGATTTTGATGAATGATACCTTTATCAAAAGCTTGTGACACCAGTGTGAGTACTGCCATAAAATATTCATACATTTTCACCAACCATTTTTAAGCATAAAAATCCGGACAGTGGTACCCCTTTGCAAATTTGCAAAAATCAATGAATTGTCCATAGCACACGCAATAATGGCCCGATTTTGATGAATGATACCTTTATCAAAAGCTTGTGACACCAGTGTGAATACTGCCATAAAATATTCATTCATTTTCACCAACCATTTTTAAGCATAAAAATCCGGACAGTGGTACCCCTTTGCAAATTTCCAAAAATCAATGAATTGTCAATAGCACACGTAATAATGGCCCGATTTTGATGAATGATAAATTTATCAAAAGCTTGTGACACCAGTGTAAATACTGCCATAAAATATTCATACATTTTCACCAACCATTTGTAAGCATAAAAATCCGGACAGTGGTACCCCTTTGCAAATTTGCAAAAATCAATGAATTGTCCATAGCACACGCAATAATGGCCCGATTTTGATGAATGATACCTTTATCAAAAGCTTGTGACACCAGTGTGAATACTGCCATAAAATATTCATTCATTTTCACCAACCATTTTTAAGCATAAAAATCCGGACAGTGGTACCCCTTTGCAAATTTCCAAAAATCAATGAATTGTCAATAGCACACGTAATAATGGCCCGATTTTGATGAATGATACCTTTATCAAAAGATTGTGACACCAGTGTAAATACTGCCATAAAATATTCATACATTTTCACCCACCATTTTTAAGCATAAAAATCCGGACAGTGGTACCCCTTTGCAAATTTGCAAAAATCAATGAATTGTCCATAGCACACGCAATAATGGCCCGATTTTGATGAATGATAGCTTTATCAAAAGCTTGTGACACCAGTGTGAATACTGCCATAAAATATTCATTCATTTTCACCCACCATTTTTAAGCATAAAAATCCGGACAGTGGTACCCCTTTGCAAATTTCCAAAAATCAATGAATTGTCAATAGCACACGTAATAATGGCCCGATTTTGATGAATGATACCTTTATCAAAAGCTTGTGACACCAGTGTAAATACTGCCATAAAATATTCATTCATTTTCACCAACCATTTTTAAGCATAAAAATCCGGACAGTGGTACCCCTTTACAAATTTCCAAAAATCAATGAATTGTCAATAGCACACGTAATATTGGCCCGATTTTGATGAATGATACCTTTATCAAAAGATTGTGACACCAGTGTAAATACTGCCATAAAATATTCATACATTTTCACCAACCATTTTTAAGCATAAAAATCCGGACAGTGGTACCCCTTTGCAAATTTGCAAAAATCAATGAATTGTCCATAGCACACGCAATAATGGCCCGATTTTGATGAATGATACCTTTATCAAAAGCTTGTGACACCAGTGTGAATACTGCCATAAAATATTCATTAATTTTCACCCACCATTTTTAAGCATAAAAATCCGGACAGTGGTACCCCTTTGCAAATTTCCAAAAATCAATGAATTGTCCATAGCACACGTAATAATGGCCCGATTTTGATGAATGCTACCTGTATTTATAGCTCTTGATATCAGTATATATATTGGTTTGTATATGCATAAATGAGGAACTTTAATCTCGACATAAATGTGGAACTCAAACAAGATACGTCAAAGTTCCGAATTTAGTTTTATAAATGGATCTGGTTTCAGAAGAAAATCCGAAATTCTAAACGAATTTCGATCAAGTTCCGCCAATGTTCCGTAGTTAATTCTGGAAACGACTGGACCTAGAGGAGACAAAATTGAAGATGAGTTGGTTATACACTATGACTAAGTAAACCACCTGTAATGTAAGCTAGAATCCGCAAACAGGATGTAAAGTCTGTTAACCAGCTATGACTTGGCAAAGAACTGTTCAAGCGGAATCGAAAAAACTTGGCATAACAAATATAGAACACCGAGCGTCTGGAGCCACAAACCTGAGCCTAGTAATATGAAGTACGAACCAAGTTTGGTGTTACTCTTGAGCTCTGTTTATAAATTATAACTCAGCGCCAACCCAAGCTACCCTGTCAAGAAATGGAGCAGAGCGATTGTCTAATTGCTTCATTATATAAAGGCGAATTTTAAGAACTTATTGTATTGCTGTACATTGTAGACTTTAAAATTATATTTGGTACAGTAAACAGCTGCTCAAGTATCACAAGCCGCATAGCCGGGTTCTCATTTAACTATGGCTGTGGTGGTTCGAATGCTACATGTGCAACAGTATATGCAATAAAGTCATGACCCAACATTTATTCTAACCAAAAAATAAATTTTTTGCATCATAGTAGAATTAACTTACCGCACATATCTCGTGATGTTTTAGCCTTCTACAGTTTTCGACCCATTTTAACTTTACTTCTCCCATTCCGGTGGTAGCGTTCATATATGCTGACATCATATTCTTATCCACAAAGACATCCATTGTGACACATACATTTCACCTATCTATCTTTTTCCACCGTCGTTGATATATAGCCATTACCTTAAAATAAAAATAAAAAATGAAAATTAAAAGCACAAAAGCACAACGAAAATGAGGGTCATTTTGATTTTATGTACATTTTCTATTATTCCGACAACGATTTACGTTCCTGATAAGACAAAATATACTTCTAATAATATAACGACTTTTTTACTATCACCATCTCTCAATCTACACATCGTATCCACTGTACGCTACTAGTTTTGTCGTTTTGTTTTCTATAAATGGCCATTTGTCTTGTGAACAACACAAAACTTTTATTAACGCACTGTACATAATTTTCTGTATACATTTCCTTGAAACCTGTGTAAGAAGTAATCCAACCGAATAAATAACGAAAAAAAAATCGTATCCCTTTTTTATTGCGTTTACAATTGTGGACACTATCTCTATATAGTATTGTGACGGAAGTGCGTGTCCTTAAGTTAAAGACTTTTTTTTTTTTGGTTTTTAAGAAATGACGAATATGTTTGACCTTTTTTCGATGGCTGCCGGTTGGCGCTTTAAATTATTTTTTTTCGCTGTAATTAATTTTAATGTTTGTGTTATATAATTTCGGGAATGTATATCACCGTTTTTTCGTGTCGTACACACTCTCCATATACCTATATAGGCGGTTAATCCTGTTATTATAGAGTATTTAAGGTATACTGTATGTATGAGTATAAACATGTATAAGATGGAAATAGCTTTTAAGGTAATGTTGTGTGATAGAATGGTTTCAAGATAAGTATCGAAGATTATGATGACGTTTGGATTTTAAGTGGTGGCCAGGTTATTATATATAGTTTAGGACATGATGAATTGGAAATTGTATTGATTTTTTTTTTGCTAATGTTAAAACATTATCGATAGTCACGGGAATAAAAGTTTTTATCGTGTATAAGACGTACGACCAAAATTTTAAGCAATTACATAAGCTAATCGTTGTCGTATTGGTGTTTGAGCTATAGGATTAGGCATTGAACAGTGAAAGGTTCAGTTCTTGCTGTCACAGTGCAATTAGTTTGTTAACAGAGTAATACAAATAATAAACAAATAGATAACAAGTAGAACTTCAGTTGTCGGTTTTATAGTCTTTTTCAGTAGATCTAGGGTATGGTTTGAGACCGATGGAAGCTGAGGATCGTATAAGAGGTTTCAAAAGCGGTTTTCGAACAGAGTACGGGAGTAAGACTTTCTGATTTCTTTAGAACTATCTGAACGTGATCCTGCCTATTAAACATAACTAAATCATTTCTAAATCAACTAAATTTTTACCTTCACGTGAAGAATTCATGTTTTACCATAGATGCTTTGAACATACTCTTTGTTATCGGACACTAGTATAAAAATAGGGTTGAGTCCCGTTTTACTAAAAAAAAAATTTGTAATTTTTTTAATATTTCTGAATGGTACTATGTCCCTATACCACCAAATCTATACCTTTTCCTATGCACTCACTATATGCTCATAACCGGGCGCAGAAGACCTACGAGTATCTTCGAGGTTATGTTCGTTGTTCTTTGAGTACTACATCATTATCTTCGAAAAAAGTTTCTAAACCTTATTTTCTTCAAGTCTTAAAAGAATGGGACAGTAATGGAGACCGAAAGTATTCTGCAAGGTCGGCTCCATGGTAGACGATATTCCGGAGCCCAAGCAATATGTGAAACATTGAATATAAATATGTCTGTTCGCCTCTCTATGACTACTGCAGCATGTGCCAAGCGGAAGTGAAAGTGACTGAGGATATCTTGACTTGATTGTAGCATAATATGATATCTTCGAATTATATTACAGTACATGTGGATACTCAGTTCATTGTGATCAGTTTCTTTGGCGTCAAAGGTATAGCGTTATGTTTCCAATCATCTTTTAACGATATTAGTGAGCATTTTGGCTAGTGGGTTAGCTTATGATGGCGCATCGAAAAAGTGCTGAAGCCCCATCATTGGAAAGCTGGATCAACATATTCACATGTGATAGAATACGACAAATGTGGGCTAGGGTGGACTTGGGATGCTCCAGAATACTAATCTCTATTTGCAGAAATGAGTTAAAAACATTCAACTTGCACAGTTGCTTATTACATTTTCGTAACATTGTGTGTGTGTGTGTGTGTGTGTGTGTGTGTGTGTGTGTGTGTGTGTGTGTGTGAGTGATCTAATACCTTGAAAGATATTACAAACGATCAAAACCCTCTTTACTACAAGCCGTCTTGTAACTTTCGTTGACACACATCATCATGTATTTTTAAAATGTATTTGTGAAAATATATACTTTAGATGTATTAGTAACTAGCAAAACTCCATATAAAATTAATAAAAAAAATTGTAAACGCATGCGCATTATTTGACTTTATTGTTTATTTCTTTTACACAATATTCGCTACATATCCCGATACGATTTTCTACTTACAATACAATCAAAGTATATATTTTTGTATAGCATGAGTATGCAAACAACACGGCTTGTAGTAAAGAGGGTTTTGCAAACGATCATGAAATGCATCAAAACCAACACAAATGTATATACAAGCCATGAAGTTGCGATACTCATGCCAAAAAGTGACTACTATACCTAAGTATTAGTGTTGTGACGTAGTATAATTTGTATATACTTTTATTATATGCTTTGATGTAAATAAAAAATGAATACGAACAAAAACGTCTCTATAGAAAGACCAACTCATTTTTTCGTACACTAATACTACTATATATTCGCCTCAATAAAGTAGTATTGGTACCAGAACAAATAACAAAGCAAAACTAACATAAAAAAACTAACTATATGAGTGTTAGTAAATATATTTTTTTGTTTTTGTTTTACGCTATATCTGTACACAACCAATACTACATCAAAGAGGCGCTTTGTCCCTTTAAATTTTTGAATAGTTGGTCTTTCTATAGAGACGTTTTTGATACGAATGATGGAACAACAGTATGTTGCGCTCTTTAAGACAAAGCAAAAAACAAATTTATTATTTAACGAGAGAGAGAAGTATTGTTATTATTATTTACTTCATTATATACTATACTATATACTAATAATTTAGAGCAGAGTGGACAGTCGCAAAATATAATTTTTGTTTCGTATTTTTTGTAGAAATGTACTTTGAATTTAGAGGAGTATGGACAGTGCGAAATATAATTTTTTGTTTCGATTTTTACTGTAGTCAAATTCACTAACACATACACTAAATAGTAGTCATAATATGTTTTACTTAGCCAAGCTTCATGGCTTGTATAATATACAATAGTGTTGGTTTTGAATGCATTTAAAAATTTATTTTCTTTATCATTTGTTGCTTTTTGTCAAAACTAGCAACAATGTACTCGTAAACAGTATTCGTAGTATTTTATGTACATAATTGATTGTTGTTGTTGGATTTCTTTATGTTCATTATTAAATGGAACATTACTAGAGAAAATGCGTTTTGAGAAAATAGGATTTTTAAGATTGTTTTATTAGGTAACAAATAAATTAAAATAAAACCCATTACTGGGTTAAATTCGAAATATGTTTGAAAGATTTAGTTTTTTGAATGATAATTGATAGTAAAGATTAAATAATTAAACTAATTATAATTATATTTATTCCATTAATTTAATGACTCATAGAGAAAGCAGGAGATTAATTCATAACCAAATGTATACCTAATAAATGATTTAAATAAGTACAATCTATTTTCCTAAAACAAGGAATTTCAGGATTCATTGTTTGCTGGGTTTACTGTAATTGTTACATTTTATCTTTATCTTAAGATAATAGTGAATACCAGAATTTCTTTAGGTTTTGTGGGAAATGTTCTCCGCTGATTCCAGCATATGTTGATTATTTATTTTAGGAAGATCTAATCCATTTTTTTCTACAGCATTTTTAAGAATGGCAACTGGCTATAATTTTCTTTCATGTAAAAGATTTTGGCAAAACCCCCTTTTTTTAATTTTTAATATTATAATAAATATTTTTCATAAATTAATAATATTTAGTTATATTTGTTAATAATAATCTTTTGTTTTAACTAAGAATGGGTTTATTTTACAACTATTTTTAAACTTTAACTTTAACTTTAACTCAACAGTATTCTGAAAAAAGAAACAAATGTGTCGCCTAGAAATTTAAATTTTTCCATAGCATTTAAGTAGGGCTGGCGAGTTGATTTTTTCATTTTTGTTAATAAAGCATTATCCATTCAAAAATGGAAAACCAGCAAGGAAAAGTAGGATTTTGCACATAAATTGATTCCACAAATGAATACCATATTTGTCTCATCGATATGTAATAGCACAATCAAATGCCACTCAACATATGTAACGGGTGATTTATTTAGAGGTTCTTTTTTCAGTAGGGATTTTATGACAGATCATGTGTGAGTCGTGTCAAGCAGATATGGTATTTCTGGTCAGTATTGTTTAACATTTCATCATGGAAAGACTTAACCCGGCACAGCTCTACAAATTATTCAGTCGTATTTAAAACAATTTTTGCAAAATGTTGTTCGGTGATGAGGCCCATTTCTGACTTAATGGCTACATTAATAAGCAAAATTGCCGTATTTGGGCTGAAAAGTAACCCGAAGAGGTTTATTTAAGAGCTACCATTATATTCAAAAAAAAACACGGTTTGGTGCGGTTTATGGGCTGGTGGAATCATCAGTCCATATTTTTTCAAAAATAAGGCCGGAACGCAATTGATTGGCGCCTATTATTGCGCCTTAAGAACAGACTATTTGCTATCTGAAATTGAAACCCGTGATCTCGATGACATCTGGTTCCAACAAGATGGTGGCTACTTGCCACATAACCCATGAAATCATGGCTTTATTGCGAGAACAATTCGGTAAACAGTTAATTTCACGCTTCAGACTAGTGATTTGGCCACCTAGATCATGTGATATCACACCTTTAGACTTTTTTCCTTTGGGGCTACGTAAAGTTTACAGTCTACATGGATAAGCCGGTTACGATTGAGGAATTAGAAGGCAACATTACTCGCGTCATTGGCCAAATACCACTCGAAATGCTCGAATTCATCATCGAAAATTTGAACTTCAGAATGGCCCATGGTACGGGCAACATTTGAAAGAAATAATCGTAAAAAATAAATGTAAAGAATGGTTCTTTTTATGATAATAAAGATTACTCGATAAAATTGAATTTAATTTTAATTTTTGAAAAAGTACCTCAAAATAAATCACCCATATTAAAATAGGAAAGTGTAAATGAAAACGCACTGATAATAGTATATGATTAATTACTGATAATAGTATATGATGAGCGATCGTAGGTCGTCTGGAATTGTTTGTGCAGTTAAGTTGTGAGTTAACCTCCTTAAAAAGTAAAAGAAACATCCCTAATTGACAGTTTCTATTGAAAATATGCAATTAAGTAATTTGTGTAACAATCCCAGCTCCTCAAATATATGGAGTGAAGATTTAAGTGCTTCAACCTTTAACAACTGTATTTAAAAGCTTATTACAATTTTTGAATAATTTAATGTTAAAAAAACAGTAAAATATTTTTTATACTAACAGTTCTATTAAACCAAAACCCGATCGAAAATCTTTTTGGTCCAATAAGACAAAGAGGGAGAGTAGGAAATCGGGGACAAATAATGACAATTAAGTTTTTAAGAAAGTCATCCTTAAATAATTGTCATGATGACCATGATACATTTTTATACAAGATCTGCAAGTATTCCACAATTAAAAGAACCATTAGAAATACCATTACCTAAAAATGAAGACAGTGATAATGTAGATGATTTTGCAGATACATCCATCTCGGACAACTATGTTAAAGTGATCAAGCCAAATTTTATAATGAAATGTTGGACCAGGGTTTACATTTTACCGATTTTACTATTATTATATTACCTAGGATATGCAATATTTGAATGTTTGGCACGACGATGATGCCACTATTGCGAATAAATAAGTAAAACAAGAAAATTATGCATAACAATAAATTCTGAGTATTTTATATTTATGAAAATCTATGTTAGTAATACTAGTTTTGGCTCACTGCGAGCTCCAACGGTATTATTATTTGAATTATGTAAACCGCATATTCAAATATTTGAAGAACTATTTAACGAGCATTGTAATGAGAAATTACAAGAAACAAATTATTGATCGATGTATATGTATTGATTCCTCCAACGGAAATCCAAATTATATAAATTGGTTTAGTTCATCAAATCCTTCTTCTAAACATAATTATAAGTTACTAGATTTCTTAATATTAGTGCTTTTAAGAAAGCACAACAAATGGATGACAAGAAACTTTCTATGACAAGAAAGTTGAAAATAAAATAAAACTTATTCAACTACGATAAGACATAATAAATAAAATTAAGTCCATATTATTAAGGAAAATACCACACGTTCGTTTCTACTGGGTTAATTCAAAAACCGAAGAAATTTAAAAATACGGTTGATAACCCTTTCTATTTTTATTTGGTTAAATACATATCAAATTTTAACAAATACTTACGCAGACAGTAGACACATAATATTATATTATATTATCGCAAAACCAACAACAATGCCGTCTGCAAATCTTATATACATATATTTATTTATTTATATATATATATATATATATATATATATATATATATATATATATATATATATATATATATATATATATATATATATATATATATATATATATATATATATATATATATATATATATATGGGTCATTCCATTATAAAACAGACGATTTTTAGCATTTTTCGAAATTCACCTCTTAGATTTCGATTTTTTTATTTTTTTCACTTTCTTATTAAAAATAAGTAGACCCCTATTTTTTTTTTTTTTTTGTACCTATGGTTGTCCCGTTATTCGAGTTTTTAGTTTTGACAGTTTTCAAATTTTGATTTTTGACTCCTACATTAAATATTGTATCTTCGGTTCTAAAATGAGTATTTTCATAAACAGTAGCATTTTAGAAAGGTATTAAGCTGTTCTATATTATTTCATAATTTATTTTTATAAAATACCGTTATCTTTGGAGTTATGGTTAGATATATCTATGTTTATACTTCCACCGCTAGAGGGCTAAAGATACCAAAATTTAAATATACCCGATGCACCATTTGATAGGCAATTTGTTCACCTTTTATAAAAAAGTAAAATTACTTTCGTCCACGGCTATAGTTTAGCCGCCAGAAGACTTCAAAGTTGAAAAAACGTGTTTTTATAGAAAAAAAAATTCTATTAGTTGCGAAATGAGAATGAAAGTATACACTTAACGGACATTTTTTGTATAATTTTGATACAAAATACAGCAGTAAATAGAAAAACGGCCAGTTTTGAAATATTTTGGTTAGAACTCGACCCCCAGAGGGAAGATAAATTGAAATTAATTAATTTTTTAAGCTTTTTCCTGCCAAAAATTGCTGTAAATGTTTAGTTATTATGATTAAATGCAAGTTTTTTTTCTGTTTTTGTATAAAATAAATCAGTTATTCAATTAAGCGCCTATTTGCAACTATTCCAGATACAGGTTAACCACCAGAAGACCGCAAAATTGTAATTAACAAATTTTTTTTAGGCGTTTTAGAGTAAACCGGCAAAAAGACGATACATTTAAATAAAAAAAAATGTAATTTTTACAATTGTTTTTACAAAATATTTATATTTTTTCATGACGATTTTTACAAAGAACATATATTTACAGTAAGAGAATTTGAGAACATTTTAGTTCTAATAAATGTTTTATCAGAGCTCGGCATTATTTGATGAGTTTGCCGGGTATTTTGCACTGTTTTAATATTAGAAAATCTTTTATTAAGTTTTGTTTTAGTTTTTGCATATTCTTCTTTGGTTACATAACCGAAACGAATAGACTGTATGGTGCTTTTATCTTTACACCATTCATAAAATCCTTTTGCAGTATTAAAAAGGCTCTCGTTAATACACCTCAATGAAGCCGTTCTAGCGGCTCTCTTAATGGTGCCTCCAACACCATCTGAAGGTCCCTTACCGTGGCTTGTGGCGAAAAAATTCCATTCACAGTCAATATTGAAATCATGATGATGGTAATTGATGTTGATAAAGTTATTTTTGTTCTTGAACTGCGACACAGCTCCATCCGAAAAATAATAAAATTTTTTTGGCGCTGGAAATTCTGACTCATTGTCTTTTAGAAAATTTATAAATTTATTTTGAAATCCATATACAGCTACTGCATCGTGCGTCTCCTCTTCTGATATTATTGCATAGGAAACTATGCTTATTACACCTGCTGCTGATTTGTAGTACGCCACAATTGGAAATAAAGTTGCTTGTTATGTGTAATAATGTGCTGCCTGAATTTCATTTTGTGTTAAAAATTTATAATTCTCTGCAAAATCCAAAACAACAACATATTCTCCAACTTGCAGATCATTTTTTACGAGCTTTAAATAACTCGATTGTTGTTTAGTGATAAAATCGTGTTTACGCAGTACTGCTAGGCCATATTTTGATTCTGATAAAATTTCGACGACTTCATCAACAGAAGATATAATCATCTGCAATTTAAACACATTTTCAACAGGATTCCAATAACTGTATGTTACTTCGTTCATTTCTTCAGCGTCTGCTGCGGCTTTTATTTGTTTCAGGAAATCATCCAATAACACATTGCAGTCTTCACAATCACC
>OY744475.1:107685637-107842474 GCA_963556175.1 Tipula confusa
TATCTACTTTATACAACTGATATACCACAGTCCAATCATGTAAGCATAGCAACGTTTGCTGACGACACCGCTATACTAGCAAGAGCGCAAAACTTCAATTTGCAAGTGAAGAAATTCACCATTAGACCAAGCGATGGAAAATCAAACTTGATGAATTAAAATCTGGGCATGTCAACTTTACGAACAAACTATTGGTTAATCCGCCACCAATCAGCATAAACGATGTCATGGTGCTACACGAAAACTCCGCTAAATACTTGGGTATGACACTGAAACGTAAGCTCAAATGGAAAGAGCACGTGGAGAAGAAAAGAAAGGAGCTTGATCTTAAATATGGACAATTGTACTGGCTAATTGGACGAAGGTCAAAATTAAGCACAGACAACAAAATATTGATTTAAAATCAAATCCTAAAACCGGTCTGGCTATATGGTATTAAGCTTTGGGGCTGTACTAAAAATGCTAACATCAAACCTATACAAAACTTCCAGAATAAGGTACTTCGGAATATAGTCAATGCACCCTGGTACATTCATAATAAGGATTTGTATCGAGATTTGGGGATACCGAATATAAAACGCGAAATAAAAAGATTTGCAACGAAGCCTCTTGGCTACTGGATAATGAACACTTGCTTAAAAGACTAAAGAGAACCAAACCTTTTGAGCTCGTTAGTATGTGAGCAGCTACCTATTAACGAAAAGGCATTGGAGCATCGCTGGATCAGCAGTGACCTTATTATAGTTTAATTTTTAAGAATTCAGATGTAAATTGATGGTTAGTCTGAAAGGACTAGTTCAATAAATAAAATAAAAAAAAAATTGGGAATATGTCGGCTGATTAACCAAGATACATTTACGTTTATCATACCAGAGGAATGTTTTAACCCACAAACAAAGCGAGAATTAGTATCAGAATGCCGACTCTAATGAATCATTACCAGATATATCATTATTCACGCTTGGTGCTCTGTCAATTAGAAATTTTCCTGTTTTGCATGTATACGAATACCACGATTTTTACATATTATACACCCGCTTCACGACGACGTTCAATATTAAGGTTTTTGTGAAGAATCTGAAGATTTTCGACAAGCTCCTGATTAATAATTAGCAACACTTACACCTATACGAAGTTAAATCCAGCTGATTAATTTTTTTTCCAGCAAACCGTGACTGTCAAACGGTTTACGATCATGAGAACTATAAAACCAGGAAACTTAGTTGCGGAGGTGTCCAAATGATCTACAAAAAACCAAACTACATTGACCAAATTACAAATTCACTTTAATAGAGCAGGCTTTCATTGAAAAATAGAGCCTATATTTTTGACCAACAATGTTAGTGCAACCTAACCATTGCATTTGTTAGAAGATATACTTAATAGATATTTATGTTACATGGTGATACTTCTAGTACTTGGTAATTATCCCCGATCCACCGAAATATGCCATAAAGACCAGATACCTTAATTAACCACTCAACATCACTTTTTTGGTTGTCTAAAGACGGGTCAAATGCATGAGGCAAATGAAGACAAATGCATCATTCAAAAAATTTTTTGGATAATATCTTCGATTGAATAGGATTAGGAAAAACCAGGAAAAACCTGAATAATCTAGTCACTATACACTATGCTTGTTACCTAAGATCTGTCAATGTTTGAAATTGGTTAAAGGCGTCAGTTGTTGTAGGATGTCAAATCAGTGGGTAAAACAGACTTTATCCTTAATAAAGATGAGGAAGGCGAAACAAAATTTCTCACAACACAAATCAATTTATCGTCAAGCAGCTACAATAAAACGGTTGCAGGGAATAGAACGACGATTTCATCGTGATGCTGAATATAAAAGTTTATACTGCAAAATCGATTTATCACTTGGAAGAAATCGTGGAGGATCAAATATTAACGCCAAGCTGCTGCTTACTCTCTACTCGCTCATTTTTGGATTCCATGAATTTCCAATTCACGGACGCATAAATATGTACTGGCAGATAAAGTTTACCAGTTCTAATGCCGAATATCAATTATGGTTAAAGAATTTAGATTAGGATGACATATAATTGCCATGACATATTACTAAAGGAACCAATAAACCAATGGACTATACTATTTGTCGTAAATGCATTTATGTACATATTACAAAGTAGGGGACGCGAACAATAAAGTCAGAATTTAGTTTACATCGGCCAAAATCATGGAAGCTTCATTCAAGACCACTTCTTTTCCCGGTCTCGAGCTATGCGAAGTAGTATACTTCTAATTGAACTGTTTAATAAAATAAAGGCTGAATTTATCCAGATTTCCTATTTTACTTTTTGGACAGACTCATCTTGAATTGACGAGCAAGTAATTCTCTAAAGTGGAGTGTGTCAGATTTTATCGTACAGCAGGAAAAATCAATGAAAACACAACCCATCTAAAGATATTCCAGCAGATTACGAATTGAGTGAATTAACCCCCTTTCAATTGAAATCGTACCGATTATGGTGATGAGGGCTTAAGTACTTGAAAAAGAAGTTAAACACAAATGGATCCGCATAACGAAAGAACTCAAAAACACTAACCTATATTTGTCTTTCCATTGACGCAATATAAGAACCAAAGTTATATCGCATCGTGAGAATAAGTAGTTAACATCGGCTGAATTAACACAAACATTAGTCATGAGCAATGAAAATTTTTCCAATGAAAATTTTCAATATCAAATTTAAGGGTGAAGTGGATAAAAAGAGGACTATAAACAGTTAGAATCCATTCTAAATGGTTACTTAAGTCCACTTAAATAGATAGTTAAATAAATGGACTGTTAGAATGTATTCTAACTCTTTTATTCACTTCTCTCCGAGTTAAGACATTCAATAAAACATTCAATTAAATTCAATTAAATTAAATTACGGTTGCAACCCATGGGAAATTTTCCATTAGCTATAGGGTCGATCCATTACAAACATTCTTAAATACCATACGGAGTTGACTAGTTTCCGGGACCATTTGCTATCCATTTGTTAAAAATATGGGACTAAAAAGCTTATAAAACGAACATGAGTGCTTGTTTGTATGCATGTCCGTTTGGGCCTAACATTCGGAGCTTGCTAATGATTTAACAAGCTATGTACTGGCGGCTTAGAAACACGGACTGGTCGTCCATCAATGTTTAGTGACAATGACATACATTTTGTTGGTGCCAATGCAAAATTAATTGAATCATTTAATAAGCTGACTTGAATTCAATTTCAATCCAATGAAATTTCCTATTTTTGCAAAAATCCGCCATTTTAGTGGAGTATGGGAAAGTTTGGTAAAATTCTTAAAATGTCATTTTAAACGGGTTATTGGTCGTACAACTTTACCCATGGAAGAAATTAGTACCTTAAATTATCCGAGACCGTAAAGCACATCATTCTTTCCCCATTATAGGTCGCTAAATCGTCTTTTTGCCTGCTCATTAAGACACCAATCATTATTCTGAAGTCGTGCTTCAGTATATGTATCTTATCAGATCATCCAAATTCTTGTAAAATGAGTTTATATCTGTAGGTTATATCTTATTTCGGGACGACCATTGAGTTTATTGGAGGGCAACGAGTTCCAAGCGATACTCTTCCATGACTGATATGCTGCCATCAAGTGGGTTAACAAATATTTTTGGCGACTGCGCGTTCCACGTACCAATCATAAACCGCGTGACTGTTACGTAAGCAGAGGTCTGTTTAAATGTTAGCAGTATCTATATTTGTCGATAACTTAAACATTTAAGGTTTTAAGGAATGAGGGTAAGTAGCGATCCTGACTTTATTTAGTCACCTCCTTCGACAAGCAAAGGACGCTGCGGTGGAATTTTTCGGATAAGATGGTCATTCATAAGACTTGTACGAGGCATTGGAGTACTCCCCATGTACAAAAGCCAATTCTACATGTATTTAGGGCGAGCAATTGTTCGAGCTTTGATTCAATAAAACTATTTGTTCACATTTTTAGCCTTTTGAACGACCTTTACGTCTTGGCGACACTAAACATTTCTCCCTTCTATTTTTTATTAATTTTTCAACAATCGCTAAGTAGTTTTTGATTTCGAAAATAGAAAATCGGATACTGTTGAATTAACATTATTCATGACTGAAATCTTTTATGATAATTATTTTCTATCTATTGTATTACGACAACTATATAACTATATACCACAGCTTCCCGTCAATATTGGCTCCAAAATAAAACAAAAATTATGTGTTAATCCGCTAGAGTATCAACAATAAAACTAATATTTTACGTGATGATAGGCCGACCTCAAATACGATTACCAATCTTAATGGTTTATCGATTGAAATTATTTTATTTAAAAATTAAAATCGTGATCAAATTTTACGTTCACATGGATATATATATATATATATATATATATATATATATATATATATATATATATATATATATATATATATATATACCGGGTGAACTTTACATTAATACTTTACTTTCGGAAAAGATGCAACTTTGGAAAAAATTACTTTAACGTTATTAAGTGTCGGGACATCTTTTTGATTGTACCCTTGGATGACCTTGGAATAATATTTTGATTCATCAGGCATTTAAATTTTAATTAGGGTTAATTAAAATTAGGGTTAATTATGGTTAATGTAAAGATAAAAAAGCCTTAAAGATAAAAAAATTGATTGGGAGCTTTCATATATTTTGACGTTACTGCTGTGTTTTTGACGTTACTGCTGTTTTTAAAATTTATCCAAAAAAAGAAACACCAGTGATGAAATGCCAAAAAGTTCCAACGTTTGTCAATAAGTTAAAAAATTAAAAAAAAAACTTTTTGATCTGAGCAAATATAAAATTTTTTGCTACTGTACTATATTACAGCAATTTTGATAATGATGTCAGTTTCCATTCAGACACCAGAAATAAGTCCTTTCAAGCTGGATAACAAGGCTAGATCCGGGTGTTTTTTTAATATCTTTGAAAAGTACAAGGATTTAAAATGGTTAATGGGTAATTAAGAGTAATTTACTAGTATATAGAAGTGAAGTGAAACATTGGATAAGGTGCCTCATTTGGTAAAGAATTTCGTAGATGATGTGTTTGAAATGTTTCAAGTTTCAGCGGTCATGCAAACTGACACAAGAAGACATTGATTCTCAGTAATATCCAATGGTTTACCATATAGTGTAAATCAAAACGAAGATGTAATGTAAGACAATTAAAGCTCTGAATTCTAGCTTGCATTTAGAAAACCATTCAAGTTGGCCTTAAACAATAATGTGTAATCATTTAAGTACTTTAATGGCCAATAGCAATTTTGCAGAGCAAGTGAATAACAAACGCCGTTAGTCTCCCAAGATTGCTTCAATTGACTAAGATTCAAAAAGACAAAATAATATGCTTACAAGATCTTAATGATGTGACCGGAGGAATTTCAAAGGGCATAACAATTTTACGATTCAAATTGAGATTTCAGGATAATATAAATAAATGCTGATTATACCTAAGATATCATCTTATCAACCCACAGTAAAAAGATTAATAAATTTGGAAGAATTGTGCAATTTGAAGTAAGCTAATCCTAAATTGTATGTGGATAGCAAAATAATTTAACTGGGAGTGATTTGATTTTAACTTGGTTAACAATGGCAAAAGACATATAAACCCATAACACACAAGCTAAATTTGGTAAAAATGATGTTTCAATAAATCTACATCTAGACATGTAGGACGACTAACATCAAGAATGCTAAAAAAATTATCAACAACTTAGATAATTTGCTAGATAGCAGTGTTTTTAATCTTGGTAAGTGGGCATCCAATAGTCCACATGTTATGAAAGAGGAAGACGATCTTTTTAAACTTTGTGGATGATCCTAAATCAATACTAGGTGTAAACTATTCGCAAGTTAATGGCACATTCCATTTAAAAGTGAATTAAGTATAGCGAATAAACTAACAGAAAAAAACATGGTTTCTAAAGCTTCAAAACCGTTTAGTCCGATTGGATGGTTGGCGACAGTGACAGTATAAAAATCCAGATTTTGTTTCAGACAATTTTCCAAAATTTTCATACAAAGTTAATAAAAAAAGTTTAATAAAATATTTCATAAAAAAATTTGAATGAATATGGTTGAGGGAACCAAAAGTGGAATGGCCCATACAAATTAAGCCCGTAGGACTTACAGAGACATTTCTGAGAAAAGAGAACTAGAATTCTGTGACGTGAATTAATCTAGTAAACAGCAGAGATTATGTCATCATGTGAATTTTTATGTAATTACGAAGTAGATCATTATGGTAAATAAAAAAAGTGTTCGAATAGTCACAATGCGACAACGATTCTAAGCAGGATACATAAATTTTTACCATAGATATGTTTAACTTAGGAGTTTCACTTTGAATGATAGCAGTTTGAAATTAACATTTCTTTTTCCAGCTAAAAAACGGGTGACTCACTTGATAATATATATATATATATATATATATATATATATATATATATATATATATATATATATATATATATATATATATTTATATATATATATATATATATATATATATATATATATATATATATATATATATATGTATATATATATATATATATATATATATATATATATATATATATATATATATATATATATATATATATATATATATATGAGATGATCTTCTAAGACCCCTGCAAGCAGCACCAACACTATTATCGTCTACATTAAAATAAAAGGTTGATTTGTTGAGATGTAAAAATGAAGTACTAGGCGTAATTGAGTAGGGCGTGATGTGCATTCCCTTAAAAGCAACGAACAATTGCACTTTCAATTTTTGTGTATCAAGAATTCGGTTGATTTTCAATACATAAATATACTTTTCAGGGCCAGTAATAATGGAAACATCCAGATAACGAAGTGCCAACTCAGTAAAAGCAAACTTAGCACTATTTTTGTGTAAGGCTTTACTGAAAATTGGGGTTGGTGAGCGATATGACTACCGATGCATTTCTGGTGGCTCTTCGACGATTTTATGCAAGACGAGGTCACGTTTATAGTGGCACTGACTCAAATTTCAATGATGGTGTAATTAAAATTACAAAGAAGTGTAATAAGTGTCTAAAGATATGACAATACTGCGATACATGAATTTTGACTACATCGAATGACAATTTGGGCCAAAATAAGATGCAAAATATTTAGGGACAAACTGGTTATCCTTTTCCTATTTCCAAATCGGACATGCAATTAACATGTAAAATCACAAATTATTTATTTATTAATAAACTTTTGTCAAATAATTGCGTGTGGTAGTTCGATAACTAATGAACTATTAAGTTGTGGATTCCAGAGCCACATAAGCTCTAATATTTAGCCTGTAGTTACCATTAAACAAAAAACGTTGAAAAACAATTCGTTTTAATGTCCTATTCAAGTCAAACAATGGCAATCAACATCCACACGCCAATTGTGGGATCAGCCTTTATCTGCATTTAAAACATTACAGTTTTTATTTATTTTACATTATGGTAGGTGTTTTCTGTTCAAATATTATGTCATGAAATTTATGATTTATATATTTCAAACATATAATACATAATTGAGAAATCAAAAAAAAAAAAAAATGATTTAACTAAATTAAATCAAATTTCCACCTTTACTCTCTCGTCGCGTCGTCGCACATATTGTATAAAGGTAAGACAAAATTTGATATAATAAAATGTGTGTACACACTCAAATTTAAGTACAATAATTCTGATTTTATTATTAATAATTTTATTTATATTTTTTTTCAATGATTTACTGTTCAAGAATGACAAGCTGTCGCAACTTAGGCAGCAAAATTGTTATTACTTCGTTTTATAGTATAGGCATAATGCATATACGAATGAAAATTATAAAGATTTTTTGCCTTTCGGCGATATATACAAATCAAAATGCATTTATCATATAATTTTATTTCATTTATTAATTTTCATTATTAAATATTACACCGAGTGAACAACTTCGGCTGATATCATATAATTAATTTTCATAAATTAATTATCCAATAATATCGATTTAACTGACCATAAAATCGCCTTTTAGGGCCAATCAATTTTCAAAAATACTTTTAGTTTACTTCAAAAATTGTAACTTCCATTAAGCTCATTTTTTAAGTTACATCCACTTGTATCAACCTTAACTACTCACTCTATTTACATTCGTGAATCGAAGAGATTTTAGAAAATTATGAAATTTGAACGTTGAAATGGTTAAATTATTTTTTTTTGATTTGATCCGATTAATCATAACACAACATATTTAGGTAAACCACACAACATAACGATTGATTTAGGGTTTTACATAAATTTTAGGAAATGACATAAAACATTAGAATTTATGAATGTACAGTAGTGGCATTCGTTAAAAAAAAATTGGTAGGATTAACTTTTTACTTTCATTAATAGTTTAACGGGAGTTGAAGTATTGATTGAAGTATGTAGCATTTTGAATGAACTATTTGGTTTCATTGTAAACGGTCAGAGTAGAAATTTTTTAGTAAAAGAAAAGAAAGTGATGTGCATATTCAAAATTGTTATGTAGGAAGTTTAAGTAGTCCTATAATATATGTGACCAGATAATTGTTAGCTGCTAGTTACAAATGTATTCAAGGAGCCAACCAACAATTGACACCAACCACCAACTAGCACCAACAATTCGAGGTATCAAACCAACAGGCATCGATAAAAAATCATAGAAAAACTTCGTCGTATAGATTTCAAGCCACCAACCAACAGGCACATGCAAAGTAAAAGAAGGTGTCAGATTTGGGGGCCCTACTAAACAACCAAGATGAGGAAGGACCAAAGGTAGTTCAGATAAATACAAACTACTCGAAAGATGGAAGAGGTTGGAAAACAAAAGCGTATCTGAAGATGCAAATATCAGCGTTAAAGGCGTTATATACTGAGTACGTCGTTATAACGATGATATCATCAAAAGGATGGATCTAACATTACAGCAGAAACATCCCTACTTCGAATCACAAAAGAAGGTAGCGGAGATTTATAAGGATATGCAAAAACGGTTCAAAACGGGCCGCTAAACACACCGACACTACTACACAACCCTCAAAATCCTACCAACATATTTTTAACGGAAAACCAACACTGGTAGGAACAGAAGAATTATCTAGACCCAGCAGAGACTCTACGCATTTAAACAACAAAGATAATCAATCAGCGTCCACATATGTGTCGAGACAATATCGATTACCAGATGTATCAGAAGTGAGTCAAAAATAGAACATCTTGATGAATTCAACCAGTTACCAAAATTTAGACAACAGCTGAAGCCACAAAACGTCAAAATGAGAGGTTTATATCACAAAATCCGATTAGCTAAAGATATGCTGGAAAATAACAACAAATCCAGACCAGCTTTAAACTTAAAACTAAAAAACATGGAGAAGATGATGAACCAATTCATGGACCTTCATAAACAAATATGCAGCGAAGCTCCCGAAGAACAGGAAGATAATGCAAAATATTTCGTAGGCCAACACTACGAAAATATAAGCGACGCATATGAAAACGTTGCAATACAGTTATCAATACTGTTATAAGAAGAAGGAGGCAGACCAAAAACGATAGAAATTTGTCTACCACCTGTTGGATCTCACATAACGAGTTATGATGCCTATACGAAAGCTCTTTAGAAAATCCAACGGAATTTCAAACAACACCTATATTTTTGAAATTTCTAGATTTCAATCATTAAAATCCGTTAGTGGAAATAAAATACTACCAACTAATCAGACCAGGGTTCTAACTCAACCCTTGAGACATGCTTTTGTGGCAGCAACACAACCAAAACAAATATCTAACGTTTGTAAAGGGTAGGCCATCTATCGGTTTAAATTTGAACTACCGGTTATTTCGAATCTGGCAATACTTATATCATTCTATTCTGTCACAAACTTGAGCAACGTTGGGGTTTATTAGAAATTTATTTCCAAAACAAAGATAATTGGTCGGAAATTGCACGAAAATGTCGTGCAAAATTTGGTCGCAGAGAATTACCAACAGTGCTCGGTATATACGCAAGTTTATTGTTAAAGTTCGTTAAACTGATTTCACTGTTGATGCGTCAAGACGTGAGCGTGCTCGTACAGTACGTACATCCGAAAATATTGAATCTGTGACTGAGAGTGTGCGTGGGAATCCATCAACATCAACTCTCCATCGTTCTCATGAATTGATAATTTCACGCACCAGTTTAAGTTGAATTTTACAAAAAAGTCTCGGTATGACGCCTACAAAGTTTAATTGGTTCAAGAGTTGAAGCCGCATGACCATCCACTTCGTTTTCACTTCGCTAGAGGGCCAACGAAAAACTGCACGATGATTCGATTTTGCCAAAAAAATCATCTTTTTGGATGAAGCTCATTTTCATCTTGGTGGGTATGGTAATAAGCAAAACTTCCATATTTGGGGCTCAGAAAATCCACACGTGGTCGTACAGAAGCCAATGTAACCATTACGAGTGACTGTTTTGTGCGGCTTGTGGAGCGGAGGCATAATTGGCTATATTTCTTTGAAAATGAGGATGGCGCAACTTGCCACACATCTCATGCCACAGTCGATTTATTGCGTCAAACATTTGATGGCCTTTTAATTAGCCGAAATGGTGATGTCAATTGGCCGGCAAGAAGTTGTGATTTAACACCATTTTACTATTTTCTGTAAGGCGCCATTAAAGATAAGTGTTATGCCGACAAACCAGAGACAATTGAGCATTTGAAGGCCAACATTCGTGATGTTATCGAGATACGACCCCATACACTCGAAAAAGTGTTCGAAAATTGGTCCGATTGAATGAAGTACTGTGATGCCAGCCGCAATAGCCATATGAATGAAATAATATACCATCTCTAACCGACTTGAAGAATCTATATCAAAAATTCTTTAAAAAATACATACAATTAACCCACATGCAACTCATTAAAGATGATCGTTTGATAGATGCTTCTCGTGTTTACTAAATGCCACATCATTCTGTCATTAAAGGAGATAGCACAACTAAAAGATTGAGGATAGTGTTTGAAGAATAGCATAGATCATGATTTCAACGAATTCTCTGGCGGTTTGAAACAAATAAGCCAATAAGCAGTTAGAGATTATTAAAAACTATAACTTATCGAACACCTTCTGCAATTTATTTGGCTACAACAACATTGCAACATTGCGAAAATATTGCAAGCTATTAATGAAGCGTATATCAATTTGCTTCCAAAATAATTGAAAACGATTTCTACGTAGATGATCTTATATCTGGAGCTAAAACAATAGTAAAAGAAGTAGCTGCGCAAAAAGAACTAATTGGCCTTCTTTCCGGTGGAAGTTTCAATCTCACGGAATGGTCAATCTCATGAAAATCTAAGGGAAACTGGACATAAGAGAATTTAACGATACAGTAAAAACACTTGCCATTTTGGGCTAGGTAAGAAGAAAACCACAACAATATAAAACCTTTGTTGCCAACCGAATAACAGGGATACAATCCAACACCGATCCTAGCCAAAGGCATCACGTCGTTTCTTACAAAAAATTTGCTGACTGTGCATCTCGAGGTTTAAACCCAGCTCAATTGATAACCCACATAATTTGGTGGGACGCGCCAACATAGCTAAAACGTTCGAGCTGTCCAATGGAAAAATTGATAGTGAAGAAATGGAAAAAGCCGGGAGCATTGAGTGAAAAATAATAAAAACACAACAACAGTGAAAAAAATGATAAATGAATTCATTGCAAAATTACAATGGCTTGTTCACAGCATTACATACTGTCTCCAATTCCTATCTATTGCAAATGAAGAGTATTTTAAATCAAAAGAACTGAACAAGTCTTTAGGGGCAATAATTAAAGTTGCACGCAACAGGAAGCTTTCGAACCAGAATTAAAAAAAAATAAAATTAATTCAAAACTAACCAAGAGGCAGTTCAATTATAACCGTAATCTATTTCTATAATACTGCCCCAAAGTCACAAGTTATCAAGTTTGCCCATCAGAGAAGCTAAGCAACACTATATGTTGGTACGCATCAGAGTGCAGTATTGGATAATAAATGCCGAGAACATAATGCGCCAAACTACTCATGAATGTATGACCTGTATCAGTGCAAGGAAAATTTCATCAATCATAATGGGTAAGGTACCAAAAGAACGAGTAAAAAAATGTTACACATAAATAACTTTCCACCATACGAATCACACCACACCCGCGTCGTGATCGTTCACAAAAATATGTGCATGCCGATCTAAGTTTTTTCCAAATGTATGAACTATATACCGAACGTCAACAATGTCCAAATTCAATTTGGAATTACACAACAGTATTCTAAACGATGAACATTAAGTTTAAGAAACCGTCATACAGTGATTAATGCAATACTTGCGAAACCTTACCCCTCAAAATTCAATGTTCCGAATGAGATTATTAAACTAAATTAGAAGAAAAAAGACGTATTTATCTTTAGCAGCTGATACAGCTGCTAAATGCAGATAGTGTCATCAAACTGTATACGTATGATATGTCATAATGCCTACCAACGCCTTATTTAGATACGTCAATTTCTTTTTATAACCGAGCATTAAGGACGTACAATATCACTATCTACGATTGTGTTTTAAATCAGGTGTATTACCATATATGTAGAAGCTATTAGAAATCGCGGCTGTATCAAAGTTGCATCGGACCTTCCTAGTCAATTACAAACCTTATATACCATACGATGTTAAACAAATCATTTTATGTAACGATTCATGTGTCAGACAAAGTAAAAATAGTTTTGTCATATTCAATGTTTATGATTTATTTCAGCAACAACAACCATGTCGATGTAATTGGCCACAAGTTTTTAGGACTGGGTCATACTTACATGGAGTGTGACAGTGACCACGCTGTAATTGAAAATTAAATTTTTTTTTTCATAATAAAAAATATGGACATGTGTCCTTTTAATTCTAGAGTAAAGATATGTAGACCCAAACATTTCAATGCTGTTAAACAATAAAATAGGTATAAAATAACTATATCTAAAAAATCATTGTTTGCTGGTCTGCACTTGCAAACATTACACACATCTCAATAAAAAATTAAGGCGAAAATGTTACGTCAAAGCGTAATATCATAAGAACAACACCAAAAGTCGAGTAAAAATAAAAAAATGCCTTTAAAGGACACTTAAGAAAACGTCATTGCATAACATGGTAAACCAGGATCAAACTCTACCAAGAAACATTACAATCATGACTTTAGAAATGAATACTACATTGAAATTTAACCAGTTTTGTTTTTAAGCGGCAACTTGAATAATTGTACAATTTATAAATCTTCGGTGTACATTACATAAAGTTTAAGAAGGCTTATAAATTAACACTTATTAATATAAACATCCAAAATGATTGGCATACAAATTAAAGGGAAAATAATTTGTTCACATAAATTACCCTTCACAATTATCTCAATCAAACAGATATTTTCAGTACAGTCAATTCCAGCAATTAACAATTTCCTTTATTTGTTTTCTAAATACCGATGAAAAAATAAAAAACAATTGCCACCGTCTGTCACATTTGTCCATATCTAAACAGTTAAAATAAAATTTCATATCTAATCATAAAATTGTCTAAAATCCACTTTACATCCTACTTTTTATATTAAATGTATAATATGGTATAATAAAAAATGTACCAGCATGGCGCCTCAATTTTATTATTTTCTTTAATTTTATCTTAAGACTTACACATACCGAGCACATAATTTTTCTTAAGATTACGATAGAATATATATATAAAGTGTAAAAAACGAAGTTATAAATGATATTGCATGAGATTTTGATGTTGATGATAATCAAGCTAACAGTTGTTAAGTGACAAAAAAATGCATACATATATATATATATATAAAACTGATTTAAGTGCAATTATACAGTGTCGTACTTATCCATTTTATTACATTTAATTTTTTATGGTTCATTTATGCGATGTCAATTAATCGTATGGTGCGGTGACATCAAGTTATTTCGGTTTTGATGCATTGAGAGGAATCTTTGTGAAATTTGATCCACAATATATACAAACTTTATGGATATATGTGATAAGAAAAAAAAATAAACTTTCAAATCCGCATTACGCCACATAAACTTTCGTTATAATATATTGATCAAATTACAAAATGTAAACACAAATTGTAACAAATTTACAAGTCGTTATCGTAATTTAATACTTTCAAAAATAAATCATCCCAAAATGACTCGTAAATTTCTCACACAAAAAAAAATATTTACTCTACTTCTTTTATATAGTCGTCTTATATGTTAAATTCTTATGTTGCCATGTTCGTTTCTTGTAAATTGTTTTGTTTATCTTTTTCATAACATTTTTATGTTATTTTATTTACAGATTTAGGAAGAATTTTAATTTATCTATTTAGTTCGTTCCTAATGGATTTACTGATTTATATTTAAATTTCATGATAACCTAAAATTAAATTCCAATTTTTTTTAAATCAGGTTCGTCGCTTACACATTAATTTCATAAAGTAAGCAAAATGCAGTCTTTCGTTTTTTTTTTTTCTAAAATTTTATATCCGTACACGGTGTCGACTACTCGATATATTCTATCTACATTTTTTTTTGACAAGTGTATCACTTTTTAGTTTACGTTTATTGAAAAACGGTTGAAAGCATTACAATGTTGATTTATAAAAATCGCGCATTGAAAAAAAAAAATTAAATTAAAAATTATTGAAACCAGAAGTATATAGTTCTTAAGACAAAAGTATGTATGCGAGAAGAAATAATTTAATTAAGTTTTTTTGTTGTATACAACGCGCAACATAGTTGCATAAAAACATAAATTAGAAATATATAGAAGTGAAAAAAAAAATGAAATTAAAGTTATGGTTAAATGTTTGATCAAGCGTACAATTTTAATAGGTTGACAATCACTTGATTGTTTTTAGTAATGTTTGGTTGATTTAGAAGAATTTACTGTTTATAGTTATGTTTTGTACATTGTTTTTTTTATAACTACTTATAGTTTCGCTAATTTTGTTGGAACATTGGCACATCTTGCAAATAACCGTTTTTGAGTTATTTTTACAGAATTATTAATTGTATATAAAAATTATATAAACATCAGTGTATGCTATAGAAGTATAGTGTAGTAGTGTTGTCATTTATCCGGTAAAGTATATCCTAAAATAGATACAATACGAAACAGGTTATATCATGATTGACCTCGTTCATGCCTTACATTTTCTATCTCGTTTATGTATAAGCTAACCTTGCTTTATTTTTGAAAACGTTTGAGTCCTGAATCGAACTAATGGTATTCGAGAACGATTTGATCTTCTTATAAGCAATGCCCATAGATTCGAGTCTGCTTAAGATGGACAAATAGGAATCGTCGTTTTAATCGATGCGTGGTCTTGCATTTTAATCAGGAGTTTGTGAACACAGTGTCACAGATGAAAGGAAGTATATGATATCTTTGATTAAAAACATCGGACAAATACTGGCAATCACGAGGATGCGTGGGCATTTACATGCTTTGTTGTCGGGTAAACTCCTTGGTATATTATGCAACAGAAAAATAGCCCCCCACAGTTTTCAGGCGGGCAATATGCATTAACTTATAGTGTTATCAGTCATTAATTTTAGCTGGCTTCTACACACAGGTGAAAATTTTGACATCCAAACATCTCTGTCAACGCTTCTTTCTCTACCTGACTATATCTCCTCTTGTATTCATCTAAAGTTTATAATTCCGAACGCAGTTCGTTGCTCAAAACTATCGGGATACATAATAGAAACTTGGCACTAATACTGTACTGCAATGCATCTGTCGCCAATACCAAATGATAGGCTTTTTGATAATGTGCCGACTTAATCGATAAAAAGTTGTTTGATTTTCTAAAACTTACAACTTCTTGCTCGTATTACATTTTACACACGAAGTTTTTTTTTTAATGCATTTAAAGGTGCCGGCAACTAAGAGAATATTCACACTGGTTTGTGTGAATTTATTTTAATAGAGGGATAAACATTTTCTTACCCATTTGCAAACTGTGATAGTAGAACAAGTTTTGTTTGTCCTGATCTTTCGCATCTCGATGTATTTCCATAAATTCAATCAACCTATCAAGATAATTCACCAGAAGAACGACTTAACGGAGTTAAAAATGAGTTATAGCTACTTCGATGCTATTAGCGACTTTGTTGAGCCACTATTTGCTTACCAACAGAAATATCAAGCAGTAGAGACATCTAGTGACCGCCTTCACACACTTGAAAAGAAAACAAACCTAACTAGAAGACCTAGACCAACAAGGGAAACAGCTACCGTCGAAACTAACTCCAAATACAATATTACCCCTAAAGGAAATCTAATGAAGTTGGTCAACTTATCAAGTAACACGGTAGGGTATTCGATGAATATATTCATTCACATACATTATGAAGCTACCAACGTTCTTCTGGAACACACTTGTCATACCAAACAGGATAATATATGGATGCCCAAAAACTTTGGATAAATGCGAGTTTATTCTATGAATCTAGAAAGGTACAATAATTTCTAGAAATTATTGACTTAAACTAGCAAAATATGGTACCTGATCAAATAGCTGGATTCTAATCCTGAAAAACAGTAATCATTGCTCATTCACAATGAGCATACTCATTATGAAAAACACGCAACTCCCTGGTTTTCAAGTAAGCGGTGAACTGACTGATCTTAAACTAGATCAGGACCACCACTATTAAAATTTATTTTGGTAAGCAATAACCTTCATAAAATTGTGAAGAAGGTAAGTGCGCAACTCTTATTACCTCAAAAATGTTTCACCCAATATACCATTTACGGAAAATTACCTAAGACATAAATTTTAATGAGGTATTACAACTTTTATCAATTACCTACCTATAGATTTGTTTAATTAAAAATACAAATGGGCGGATCGATTAGTAACGGTATACCGGTCGATCGGTCGCCTGTCTTTCGAAAATTAAAAACAAATATATATTATACATTTATGATTGACACCCGATCGACACCTTTAAACACGTCCCCATAAATGGCCACCAAATTTTTACATTAACCATATTAAATCAATTTCGACTCATGCATCTTGTATATTATGTATATACGTACGTATAGAATAGTGGAATGCCAAGCATCGCGCACTGTTACATTATATGTACAAGACATTTTTTTTTCATCTTCGTCATCTTATAAAATATATAAAGCAACAAGTGAAAGTAATCTCGGAACCTAATTTATATAAAATAATTTCTGTGTCGTTATTTGGTTGATTATATTTTGGATGTAGCGTGTCGGCTTGCTCTAGTTAAGATAAAAAAAAATTTTAAAAATGTTTTCTTATTCAGCTTGAAAAGAGAAGTCACTCACAAAATTGATGGATACAATTAAATATTAAAAGTTATAAAATAAAAACAATGAACACAAAAAAAATGGTAATCATAAAGTGAAATGGGCATTGGCTTTAAACTTACAAATTTAAGATGGAAAATCTCAAGAAATTACATTAATTTGTGACATGTTTGTGTCGTTCAATAATAACATTTTGGAGTTGTGTATAATTTACTTTAAAGACTCTGAAAAAATTGTTTTTCTGTATTATAAAAGACGATGACTGTTATTGGACTTTGAATGAATGAAAATTGTTAATTTGCGAATTTTACAATTGTTGCTGTGTTATCTTTGCGTGTTTTTATTCTTTATACGTATACGAAGATTGTATGATAAATATCTGGCATCGACAATTGAACTAAATCCATATAAATTTTTGAAGTCGGTCCTTTGTGGTTGCCGAATCAAAGAGAGATGTCGTCACAATAATTATTATCTCATGTCAATGTATAAGGAAGCAAAATCTTGATTGAGTAGGACGAAACTCACTCAAACCTTTACCAATGCATCCTTTTCAATTTAAATGATAAAATCTTTGCTTTCCAAGTAAACCAGTTGCCTTAAAGTTAGAACCATATATCTCCAGACTATAAGATGCTTTATATAGGTTTACAGGTATCAGCTAACCCAAAAGACCCGTTTAATTGGTTACAGTACCAAATTGATAAGCCGTGGTTACATTATTTAGTCATTTCAAAACTATACGATTCAAGTTTTAGAAAAAATCAGGGACCACAGGAAAATTTATCAAAGGTTTCAATTGTGAAAGTCTAATGAACGCAGGTAAGAAAAATTCATTATCAATATCCATTGCAATAGCATAACAGTAGTCCTGTTAGTAAACCTGCTTGTGATGAATAATATCAATATCGTTCGTCAGTGCATTTATACACAAGATTACTTTGGATTTATGTTAAAAATCAATCGTACAAACAAAAAACTATATCAGGGGTACTGTCTTTCTGTCGAATATGGCAAGAAAATCTAATGAAAAGCGCAAATTAGCTTCACGAAACTGTCCCGGAATAGCTTGCCTTTGCACTTTGCACAACATACAAATTATTGTGTTCAAAATAAGTACACCTCGAACTAAAATTACTAATTATAGGTGAGTTTGAAGCAGTTTTTAGTTATTTCAGGATTTCCAGTAAGTCTATATATATGGACTGTTAATAAAGAACAAACCAGCAATGGCATTTAAATAACAGACACAAACTACTTTTAAAAAAGGGACAAAAAGGACACACTACGGTCATCATCAAAAGTTTCATCATATAAGAACAGATGCTTAAATTAATGTTCTGATGAAATTATTCACTGTTGTTTGCTGAAATAGAGGTGCTACAACTATCATGCGCGGCAGTAAACGATACAATATTTAATTCTGATTTAATGATTCTTGTCAAACTGTGGTAATCAACCCCAAAATTATTAGATAGTTAAACCGAAATGCCGGCAGTTTAGATAAATCTGCACTATCATTGAAATCTCGTTGAAGATTATCAAACCGAGACACACTTCACAGCTTATTATGGAATAAATCTTCAGAATAAATTTTGAAATGTTGCTTAAATTAGACCTCCTAAACCAATTGCAGAGCAAATAAATAATTGTATTGTAAGTTAAAAATTCTAGATTCTTTTTATATATGGCAGTGGACTCAAAAGTAGTACAGACCGCATACGATGAAATAAGATTCAAATGTTTTACAGATCAGAGTACAATTTAGGTTATACTGCTTATACTAGTGGATGAATATATTTTACCAACTAGTGCTGTAACGTTGCATCCTATAGGTAATATCAAGAGTATAACCCCCGCTGGACAAGATATATGCACTGATTGGGGAATCCATAATGGAATAGCCCAGGCATCATAACTGATAAGTGATAACGATCAGCGCATGAACGAATGCATGGGCAAATTTATTTTTATCATCACTATGGGTGAGAAACCCAGAACAAACTAATACATTATGGAGGAAATAGATAAAAAAAAATCATACCGTGCTAGGAACAATGATCGCACAATTTCAACAGTGTTGCACTTGGCAGCTGAAACTAATTATGCAACAAGCACTGCTACTACTGTAGTTGCAGGAACATTAAATTTTACAATGTTAAACGGAAACCCATTTTTGAGGGATAACAAAGTATTGAGATAAAAAGCCAAAAATAGTGAAGATAAAACTACTTCGAACATAGAAAGCATAAACGGCCATCTCTATTCAAATCTAAAAACTTTAGAAATGGTGTCAAAGCTGAATAACGAAATTATCTTAGTAAAAATAAAACATATCATTCAAGCTGTTCAACATGTAAACAATAAGGAAAACATTGAAAATCACACAAATAATGAACAACTCTCGTTTCATTGAATAGGCATTGAAAACAGCAAGCCAACAAAGAAAAGAAAAACAGAATCACCGCTAGAATATATTGGACCAGCAGCACCCAATACAAGTAATCAAAAAACTCAGCATAAAAGAACGATATTAAACAACGATATGGAAGATAAACGTACCAGACTCAAAAAAAAGCACTCCACTTGGGCCTGCAAAAAACATTTGCAAATGCCAGAACCTGGTTGGACTGATGGTACAAGATGTTGTCTTGATGTATTTCACTTTTACGAAAAATGAATTCTAACATGAAATTAAAGAAAATTGGGGACAGAGCACCTCCTTGCCGTACACCAAAGCTAATTGCGCAAATTTCTGATAGCTATTCTCAATAAAGATACAAAATTGTGACTGAATTACTGTCATTTTACATAAACGCACATATATTTCAGGCATTTATCAGAGATTATAAAGCAAACCATAAGCTTTTCCGATCGATTGAGTCATAGGCTTATTGGAAGTCTAAGAACACCCTTATGTACGTCACAATATGTCTAGTAATATTTCGAAAGAATAAGAATAGACCGATTCAGACGAAATCCTCCTTGGTAGTCACCTACAACTTCCGTCGCCAGTGGCGAGATTCTCTTCAATACTATGTAAGACAATAATTTGTATGCTGTGCAAATGAGAGCTATGCCGCAATAGTTTCACATTTTGAGCGATCTCTTTTTTTAAGAATAGGGCGCAACACGGTCACTTTCCATTCATCATTATTATTATAAATCAATATCCACAATGCCGAAATGATAGAGGAACAACTGGATAATTTAGTGAAGCCAAATTTATTCTTGTACTAGTAGAAGAGGAATCTAAACAATATACTCTTTTTTTGTGACATATATTCACCGCAAACATATTCATCGACAGTTTCACCGCAAACAATCAAAAATACTAAAATGACTTTACGGGAATTATACTAATCATAAGGTGGAACCATAATTATCTTAAAACCCTAAATTTTCCTACTTCTAAATGCTCTTTTAATTGCTAACAAGTACACATATTAAAGGGTGTCAAAAAAATAACGCAAGGTTTGATAAATAGAAAACACAGTTTTTTGTCTTTATATTGTTATTTTTTTACTGAATCATAAAGTACATAGGATAGGGTTATTTATGGTATAACACATAGGGCAAATAGCTTCCACTGCTTTTCTGGCATATACGCACTCTATTGTCGAAATTTTCCTGTAATGCACGGGTTGTTATGGGCTTTTTGACATAGACCTTTGGCTTCCAAATAACCCCACAAAAATAAATATGGTGTTAAATCACACGGCCTAGGGGACCAATTTTGATCACCGAAACGAGAGAGTATTGCACGACCAGGAAATATCTCATGCAGTAATTGAATTGTTTCAGGGCTGTATGCTTTGTGGCACCGTCTTGTTGATACCACATATTGGTCATATCAATATCATCCAATTTCGGTAGAAAGGACTATATTATCATGTTGTGATATCGAACATCAGTAACATTCGTGCTTGATCAGCCTCATTTTCAAAAAAGAAAGCCATTGATAAAAAAGCCATTGATGCCTTCAGCCCAAAACCGCACAAAACAATGACACATTGTGGATGCATTTGTTTTTCAATAATCACATGTGGATGTTTCGATCTCCAAACATGGTAATTTTAGCGATTAACAAAGCCATCAACCTGTTGGTGTTCAATAATACATGCAACGAATTCTTTTCGCTATGCATGGTCATTAGACTTCAGTTATTGTGTACGCCGAAAAGATGTTCTGGAATTGTCACTTTCACGCACTGCTTCGATATTGACATTTGAACAGCTTATTTTTGGACAACCAGAATATTTAGCGCCTCCAACTAATCCAGTCTCCTTGAATTTTTAATTTAATCTCTTCACAATTGACAAAGTTAAAACATTATTCCGACCATATTTTGTATGAAATTTTCGAACTGTGGCCGACAAAGTTTCATTCTTTTTGAGATATCGTTCAATAATGAAAACACTTTGTTGTATCGTACAGCGCTCCATTTTTACTAATACAAAACTCTTAGCTGTCAAATTGTTTTTTTTCAGGGTTGCCAACAATTTACTGCACAAATGGCGGCAAATTCAAATCTTGTGTTAATTTTGGGACACCCTTTATTAAATAAATATTTTACTAACCAATTAGTAATTAAATTTGTTCTAATAACTCAAAAAACTTAAGGATGTGACATTTTTCGTCCAAACTGAAGTAAAATTAAGGTTTAAGTTAACTGTGGTTCCGTCTTATAGGCTAACCAGCAGATCTGTAAGAAACAATGCGGAAATTGACGAATGTTAATTTTCACGTCAAATTCAACAAGTTTGAGGTTGCGTATAAAATGATTTAACATGTCATTTTGTTCCGTACTATTTAGTCCTGTTAACTTTGTTAAATGACAATTTATTTTACTTAACATTTTCGATCAGTTCTTAAAAAGGTTACTGGTCATTAACATGTGGACTCGAAACTCGATCTATCGTATATTTACTTGAAGTTGTGGTCGAGTCGCTGGTTGGTCCATTAATTGTAAAATTATGGCATCTTACTCTTGTAATGTAAAAGAAAAAAAAATTAACGGAAAATTTGGATAGAATTAGAGAGGACAAAGCAAAAAGACGAAACAAAAACAAAAAAAGTCGAAATCATTTTTTCCCCCCGACATTACATCATTTTCGACTTAAAAATGACGTCTACGTAATGTTGACGCATTGTTGACGCGTCAACGTCGACAATAATTGTTGACGTGTCGAGGCACATCCCGGATATATATATATATATATATATATATATATATATATATATATATATATATATATAAATATATATATATATATCAAGTTATGGAATTTTAGGACTTTATATAAGAAAACCCTACAGCCACAGAGGTCTAATACCCTTACAGCAAGCTAATTTTTTAGTATGACTGGTTATTGAGACAAAATTATAAACACTAAGTCTGTATTTTCAAATGTTAAAAATTTGATAGTCTTTAAACCTATATATTGAAATATTTAACTTTAAACCATGTCAATGAATAATTGACCTTGAAGCATAACATTAAAAAGGACAGGGCAATGCATAATAATAACGTCTTAAATCTAAAAATGATTATAGTTATTACATTTTTATCACTTTGGTTGTGTTGAAGAAACGAGTTACATAAATCTATATATACCAAAATTAAATTAATTCATATACCTTACGGCCGTTTAAGATCAAAAGTTCTTCTTTCGATTGTGAATTTTTTTATTTTATTTTGCCAAAATTTTTTAACGATGATTTGTATAATGATATTCTGTTTAAATGTAGAGCGCACCGCAATATGTATTTTTTTATTGTGATTCCGTGTCGGATCTAGCGTAATACTTGAAAGGAATATGCGTGCTAACTATTAGTATTCAATTCATGTAGTGTTGACTTAAAAAATTATAAAACTATTTTACTCGATGTAACCGTCGTACGTTAATGTGAATTATAAAAGTGTGAATTTTTTGAGCATTTCAGATCGACATTTTTGACTGAACGATATTATATTCCCACACTTATATTTTTAAAAGCTTTAATTTATTTCTTATTTTTGATGTTGTTGGACAATTATTACAGGGAAATCGCGATTAATTGCAAATCGCATTAATATTGATTACGTATACGAAGGTTGTTCAATAAGTACGTGGTTTGACAATATATATAAAAAACATTCTATGGGGATGATTATTTAAGGAAAAGTTCACTTACCACCAGTGGAAGCTCTACAACTTAAATTTTTCTAATACATTGCTAAATCCATGTTTTTGATTTTGTTCTTGGTAGAGCATGAAATGTTGATTTATATTTTGTAGTGTTGCGCTTGCAGTTGGTCTTTTGATACCGCTTTCAGCCAAATTTCTTAGATTAGTAATTTTTCTTATATAACTGTTAGAGATAGCCAATTTGGTTTGTAAAATTATTTAAATGTCTCCGACTGTTCAGTAATAATTATAGTTTACAATAATAAATTTAAAGTCTTGCCAACTAGATTTAAATTAGTTTCGAAAAATATGTCAAAAGTAACTCAAAATATTACAGTAGATTACAAGATTTGAAATTTATTCATTTTTTTAATAACAATATTGTAAAGATACAGTAGATTAATTACCAAGGTTATTTTATAAAATTTATAAAAGCATTTAGTAAATTTGCAGATTTTATTAAAAATTTAACTTGGGCAATAAAACAAACGAGAATTTCTCAACATTTTGGACTTTCGAGACTCTTATCAGTAGAATTGTTTTTACTGTGACAAAATAAAAAATGTAGCAATCGCGAGACCCTCGGTAGATGTGAAACATCGAAATTAATGGTAATATTACATACTTTTTTACAATGGAGTTACGGAATATTATTTAATGTTTCTTCTGCGATTTCAGACGGCATTATAGGCCATAGAAATATCAGAAATGATGTTATAAAGATATCATAAAAATAAGGCACTGATCCTTGTTTAGTTGTAACTTCAGATAGTTTTTTATTGATTTTCAAAAAAATTGTTTGTTTTAGGAATGTTATCTGCTAAGGGATTGCATCACTTGTTGCAAAATTTACTTTAAAACCTCCGGCTAACATCATTGGAAGTTTTTCTAAATTAACTTTTAAAATCATTGAATCTTCGCGGCTATATATATGAGTTACCAATACGGTTTAAAAATTGTATGGTTTCTGAGACTTTTTAATTTGGTGAAAAATGCACAACAACCATAAGAAATTTATCTTTACATAAGTAAAAAAATCTTAATTTGATATTGTTCAATTCGTCATCATCTGGAATGGATCCATTACCAATTTTTGTAAGGATACAAGAAATAATTTTATTATTTTGTCGCATATCTTGAGTTAATTCGTAGAATTTTAATCATCGCCACAGCAGGGGGCCAACCATTCGTTGTTTTGGCTTCTTGTAAACTGCAGTAGCTCAAACTGGTGGCAATTGTTGCAAATTTGTAATAAGAATGATGTCTAGTCCTTCAAAGTTAGTGTCAACATTTCTAGTTATTTGTTTAACCTTAAATCAATTTGATTTGAAAGTTCAATGAACGTTTTTACCCAAAATTAGTCACGGCGTTTGGTTAGTGGTGGAAATCGACCTCAATACCGCAGTGTGTTAAGCAAGCACTTTAACTCACACCATACGACCGGTTTACGACAAACGTTTACGAAAAACGTTTACGACCAACCGCAGAGTAAAATAAATCAAAATTTGAAGAGTATATGCGACAAAAGCGATACTGAATATATCTGTAACGGATAAAATATATCAACAACTTCTTCCATAGATTTAAAAAGAACAGTTTGGAAATTTAAAGATCCACTACTAAAAAAAACTGGCGTTTACGATAAATTTACTAACGTTTAAATCGATGGATTGTATTTTTGCGTAAAGCACACGTATTATACATTTCACTGCAGCTTGTAATTTGAATTTTGATCACTTTAAATTTTTTGTTTATTTTCAGTAATTTTTTGATATTTCTTTTCATTTCTATATGTTTAAAGTTCCATCTGTTAAAAATAGTAACAATCCAAAATTTAGTCAAGACACGCATGCTTTCACGCGTTCTGCCCATTTTTTGTAACGGCAGACAAGTCGTTCTTACCCTCAAAACACGCTAATAAATGTTTGACATCAAAAATAAAACTGAATAGAACTGTATGTATCGAAATTGCATGCAACCATTACTTATGAACCATCCAATATTTCCAAATTTCCAAATCCAATATTTCGTTTTATTTTGTCACATTTTTAAGACATTTTTAACACATTTTTAAAACGTTTTGCCTGATTTGGTGTATCACAGCTTTACATTTTATAAAATTTTTTTGAAATTTAAAGCTTTCCATATTTTAGAAAATTAAGCTTTTAATTCAACATTTTCAAAACAACAACATTTTTAATTTTGCTTTTTCGAAAAAGCCTTAGGCTTATATTTTTGGCAAATTAAGCTTTGACTTCAAATTTTAAAAAGCTTAAACTTTTGATTTACAATTTTAGAAGACTAAATTTTTGACTTAATTTATTGAAAATTTTATGTTCATTAATTTGTTTCTGCAAATTAAAGCATTTTATTAACATTTTTAAAATGTTAAGCTTTTAACTTTAATTTTTGGGATACTTAAACTTTTTACTTACTACTTTTTAATTTTGACTTTGCTATAATTTAGTTTTAGACTTATCTTTTTGGAAAAGTGATAAGAACTATTGACTTACGATTGTGAAATCCAACCCTAACATTTTTTGACTTTTAGGCATCAGACATACTTTTTTGGAAAAATACTCATAAAATTTAAGTTTCAGATAAGTTGAAATTTAGATTTACGTTTTGAAAAGTTAAGCTTTTAATTAAATTTTTTTAAAATTTATCTTAAGTTTGCTGTTCTCGTATGGCCGATTTATCATTAAAATAAAGTAAACGCATTGACAGTGTCTAAAACATGTTTTATTTTATATTACTCAAAAGAGTATAGCTACGACAAATATGTTTTATCAACTACGTAGGTTAGGTTAGGTTTAGGTGGCCACCGTGCAGGGACGTGGCATAGACACAAAAGAGTCCGTAGCCCTACCATAACGAATTTTCTTACCACCTCTCGCCAGTGAATCCACTTTGAGCTCCTGATGAAGCGATGAATGTCCCCAACACTCACTCCGCTGAGGTTTGTGAGATCGCAAAGGATACGAGTTCCTAGAAGTGCAAAAATTGTGGAAAATAGTTTCCTCCTCCTCTTCATTTAAGCAACCACGACACTAATCATGAGAGAGAACACCAAGTCTACTTTGAAGCTTACCAATAAGACAGTGTCTAGTGACGACACCCACAATTTTACCAATACTACATCGCTTCATATGTATTAGTTGGTTACCTGACTAAGTCGAGTATAGGCCAAATCTGCCGCGTAATGATGCATGGGTTATGCTTTGACCACCTTTCATTTGTGATTTTATATGATTCTCCCTTAAGATGTAGCTTACACGTAGAAAGTGGTACCTCAATGTCAGCCTTACTTGGTAATATGCAACAGCCACTGTTCAGCCATCTCGTTAAGAGATGAGAGGCAGTTCTGGGATACTTTCGACGTGAGAAAGCCTGATTGTAGGACCTTAATTGTAGTCTGACTGTCCGTTAAAATGCGAATATCCCCTACATATATTACATTATACTTCATCCAATCTATGGCATCCTTAACTGCAATGAGCTCTGCCTGAAAAACACTACTGTTATCAGGTAGGCGAAAGTTGTACATCTAATTCTTCGCAGAAAACCCCACAGCCAGCTTTACCATCCATCCTCGAGCCATCCATGAAAAAATTAATCCCATCAACTACGTAGAAAAGCATCAGTTCAGTCGTGCACGCTAAATTAATTTTAACTTTAATTAATTAAGCTTGTTTCATGTCAAAAAATCATTTCTTATAAATTCAAGGTGATCCGTAACCGGTTTTCGTCAGAAAAGTGGTTGATGATGTTATTCTTTACCTACTTCAGCACACGTGGGTAAAGATCAAATAGTATTTTGAATCACCATTTATGAACACACGCGGAGTCATCCGCTATTAAGAGTTTTTGATAATTGTTTTCGTTAACTATTTGACATCAATCACGATAAAAATCCGATTTGGCATTGGAGGAAAAATATTATGCAGCTAAAATGAAGCTAAACGACAACCAGGTGTATGAAGTAACAACCTCTTCTTTCGACGATTTTTTCAAGTTCTTGCAAATTTGGATCTATATACGGTCGAATCACCTAATTGTACCTGTATGTTATGTCAGCATAAAAATCTTTCGGTATTTGACATCCAAGCAGAGCAGTGGATCTAGAACTCGCGAAGATGTTTTAGTTGGCAAATTCTACGATAGATTGTGCAACTACAAAAATGAATTCTTCATAAGCAACTACAGAACAATTCGGTTTCATTAATTCTAACCTGACCGATATTTATGGAAACGCATAAACTATGCTCTGCTTGAGTTTGGCTGCCAGACAGGATTCATTACGGAAGCGTGAACTTAACGGTTAAACTTAAGGAGGGACTAATCGAGAATTTTAGTAAATGGTCTAGGATTAACTAAAACGAGAGATAAACGTCGATAAGAGGCCAAGTATATGTTTCTAAATAGCCTTCAGGCTGTCCTAACTTTGACCTCAATGTTATCAAAAATTACATGTCGCAGCAGATTTTGCAAGCCGTATGGTTAATTCATTTCAAAATTACAAGAACTTGATTTATAATGGGAGGGCACACACTAATGAACAACAGAGACAAACAACGAGTAACAATGTTATCCGTTTTGATTGATTAAGAACTTCAGGAAAGCTTATTAATAAAATATTTCTCGTATTTTAAACTACAAAAAATACTCGCAAGCATCCTCTGGTCACGAATGTCAAGTCAAAGTTAAACAAAGGACAAACGTTTACCACGATTTATTTTACATCCACAAGAATTGGAGGATAGCTAGACTTCAATCACTATCAGCATATGCGTTGTAAATAGGCGCTTAAAGGCCAAATTGTAACAATTAATTAAAGGAATTATGCCAACAGCCCAAAAATAACAGAATAGTGCACTTATGTAAGGCCTATATTTATGTATTTGATTGCTTGAGTGTCAAAGCGGCGGACATCGAACTAGTAATTTGCAGGACCAAAAAAAATTTGTTGATCGAACAGGCGTACAATTTAAAACCATTCACAAAATGGAACAAGCAATGACAGAGGCTCAGCTTCGAGCAGACATCAAAAAAGTAAAAATTAATCTGTAGTAACCTAGTGCAATATATGTTCAGTACTTTAATTTCCTGGAACTTGATACCACCAAATACTTCCCATTTTGGAAGTATATGACAGGCCTATAGGTAAAGTTTGCAAAATTTCACTTTAATCGAGTCATGGAAAATACAATCAGCACCATAAAAAAAGATGAATACGCGGTTAGCTGAGGTCGAAAGTAGTTTAAACTCCGCAGGCTTTTTTGTGTTTTAGATGCTGATTCGATTGATCCCTTGTGACGATGGATATTTTATATGAAAAGAATAACCGAGTTTTACAGGCCATTGCTGCTCTATACCGCATTACATTTGTGGCTCCATCAGATTCAATCCCTAACTTGTTCTTCATATTGTTTTAGACAATCCGAAGAAAATAAGTCCGTTTCTAACCCAAGAAGCCGTCGTCGCCTACAGCGATCTATGCGCGTGCTAAATGGCAGTTTTCCTATCAGAGATTGCACAACCATCCTCTTACAGGATCGTTTCGCAGAATTTGACCAAGCTAGCGTACTTTCTGTCCTTTCATTTCATGAACGAGATCAGGAATTTTCATTTTACGAAAATTTTTGATTTTTAGAATTTTTGATCTCGCGGTTGAATAAAACTTGGTAAGTGTCATCCTCGTCGGATTTAGGGCTATAAATCATGCGCATGATTGTTCGCACGAATATCATTAATCATCTCTCATACCCATCTTATATAATAAGACCAAATTTACTTCTTTTGCATTATAATGTAAATCTCAAGGTAAATGTGGATCAACAAGATAGTCTAATATTCTATCGTACTGTAAAATGAAATTAGTCGACTATCAAAAATTAAGATAAAAGTTTAAATCAATTTAACACAGAATAACCTGGTTTACGCCAGATACAACTCGACTGATCGCATAAATAATCGATATCGCATATGACTTCACGCTAATAAAAATGATAACAAAAAAAAAAAATTATCGTTTTTTTTTTTTAATTTAGAAAGCCCAAGTGATAGGCTTTTTCTTCTAAAACACTTGTAAAAAAGTTAAAATAATTCAACCGTGTACACTACAAAACCATTTTTGTTTTTTGTATTGTTTTCATGTCAAGATGATTGAAAAGAAGTTTGGTAGATGAAAAAAAAAAACTATCAAACCATGCAACGATCAATTATTGATTCAAATTGGAAATTAAATTACAATATTTAGAGTTTTTTGTGTATGTGTGTGTGTGTGCTTATACATAATATTCCATATATATTATAATGAAAGTGTGATAAATTATGTTAAACCCAAAATGCATACAAAACAATCCAACCAAACATAAAAGACTTTCATATCGATCGAATAAACATAAATTTCACGAAAAGCTTCCTGTATTCGAAATATTTTTTGGTGTGCACCATGGGGTTTCTTAACATTTTTATTTTATTGAACCCTAAAGGTTATCAGATGGACGAACAAAATCGACCTACATAATTCATAATTTAACCAACATATTATATAGCCTATACCAATTAGTAAACTAATTCTATAGTTCATCTATCTGGAAACCTTAATACATTTTTATCAAACGTATAAAATCAACACAATACAAAAGGTTGTCCTTTAAGGGGCTAAGAAATTATAGTATCATTTCGATTATACAGTTTTTTTAGAAAATTGAATGTCACTTCTTTAAAAAATGCAAAGGAGGATCAAATTATTTATGCTGGTGAAAAACAAAAATTCGTACGTATAGAAACAAACTTAATATTGCACTGCTCTAACACTTTAAAATTCTTACGAAGGTAAAATATAATCAACGAAAAAAGTTATAAATTAGAGAAGATCCTTCAGGAGAATTATTTACCACAATATTGATAAATAAAAAAAAAATTGTATAATTTGAAGGAAAGCTTGTTCTATCTGAGCTTTGATTAGCAAAACCACAACCAAAATTTGGCAAACACTTTTAATATGAAAAAAATAACATTTCTAATACACTACAATATTTTGGAGTTCTAGTATCACACTTTTCTAAGGAACCATATATTTTTAACATTTAAAATTTTTCGCGCTTATAACTCTATCAGCACTGATACAATTGTGTAAATTACAATAAACACTTAAATAAACACTTGTAAATAAACACTTGTAAATAAACACTTTGTTTTAAATTATTTTCTAATTATTATTAAAAAAATATTGTCGGTTACGATTTTACTGCACCCGCACATTGGTATGCATCCGCGTTTTTAAAACAATTAAGATTATAAAATAATTGGTAATTTTAACAGGCCGTACATAACGGAGTACAAGCACAATTGATGCCACTCGATCGTTTTTAGAGTCACTGAAATTATGCAACCTTACACAAAATAGGTTGAAATAAATTTACCTTAAAGTTTGGAACTAAACCAACCATTGCTGGAAGAACTCAACAGGTTCCTGATTAGACAGGAAGAAAATTGTCTAGTAACCATGGGACAACCTACTATAACAATTGTTTTTAAATTAAAAACCTTACCTACACAATTGTGTAGGTACCTACACAATTGTGTCGTTGCCTACACAATTGTGCTATTGTTTAATTTTTTTATTTTCTATTTCGATTTAAACAATGAGAAATTTAAACTTAAAGTTATTGAATGTATGACGCGGCAGTCATATTTTACCTAATCAATTGTGTGGAGTATTTCTTAGGATTACATAAATAATTTATGTCATAATTTTAGTCATTCAACAGCTACAATCGGTTTGAAACCAATTTCAACAATAATGTACCAACATTATTTACTTGACAAGTGTTCTAGCTTTTTTCTGACGCAATAGGTGTTCTAGCAATTGCATAAACTGTCAGAAGGATCACCAGTTTTTAAACGACCAACTTTTCTAGACTAAAAGTGTAAAAAACATCGTGTCGCAAACATCAAGGCAAATTTATTTCCTTTAATATTCAATAAATACGCTAACGCAATCATACTCAAAAATATAACAAACCCGGACACCACAGATCAGAATATTCTAACAATAATATTAATGCGATATATAGAAGATATCGTTACGTATATTAACCGCAGACATAGAGGGGATATACCGGCAAATCACTTTAGCTAAGGAAGATTCAAATGTTCAACTAATTTTATAGAAAGTTTTGGAAAACGAACAGATTTAAAACGGTATCATAAGATTCTGTGGCAACGACATTTTCAGTAACAAAAACCTTATGACAATTAGTAGTTGATGATACGCTAGAATATACCCATTAGAGTTACAAATAGCACTTAAGGATTTTTATGTCGACGATTTTTTATTTGGAGTAGATGTTTTGGAAAAGGCAAAAGTTGCTCAAAGCCAGCTTTATTCATAATTACAAGGTGAAATGCTAATTATGAAGGTAATTGAAAGCAATATTAAAACACTTGCCAGAGCATCTACAAGAATCAGGCTAACAGCCAACTAAGTTTGACAACTCAGTGAAAACTCTGGGAATTTACTGAAAATCATCAACTGATACGTTCCAAGTAATGGTAAAATAGCCACAAGATACAAAAATAACAAAACGCAGTTTACTGTCAAAAGCACCAATAATTGTCGATCCTATAGGATTGCTGGCTCCAGTAGCAACTAGAGAAAAATATTACTTCAGAGTGTCCGGAATCAAGATTAAGATACAAAGTTTCATCCAACCATAGAAAAAGATGGCACAGGTACATACAGGAACTACCACTTTTAGAAAAAATTACCGTAAATCGCAGAGTAAGTTACACAACATAGAAAGAGGCAGAAATTAAACTACTTGGCTTCTGTGAGGCTTCCAGTTAAGCTAACGCGAAAATATCAATACTACAGATATGACAAGAATAATTGCAGGAAAAAAAGGTTGTACATTACATTTCTCTAGCGGCTCAATTTACAAACAGCGGGGTACATCACGCTGGACCAATCACTATAAAGTTGCACAAAGGAACATATAATAAAATATACAAAGAATATATTGTCGTTTTTATATGCATGGTTACCAAAGCCGTCCGTTTAGCGCTGGTAAGCGACTTAACAACACAAGTGCTCCTCGCAGTGTTCACGCGGTTTACATCCAGAACAGAATTATACCACAAAATATTTAATGATTGTGGTACACATTTCGTTGAAACCAGTAACAAATTAGCACATCAATACCAAAAGGAGGTCACTGGCAAACTTGGGAAAAGCGATACGGAATTGCATTTTATCTTATCCCTCTGGGAAGTCCCTACTTTGGGGGATTATTGGAAGTAATCAAACAACCGTCACTTGAAAATAATCCTTGGTGATAGCATATTAGCTTTTGAGAAGCTCACAACCTTTCTATATCATATTGAAGCTTGTCTTAATTCTAGATAGCTAGCCCACTATCCAATAATGTAGAAAATGAAAGTGCTAGGACACTTCCTAATAAGAAGATCAATAAAAGCCGTACCAGAGCATACATTGACCAACTTGAAGACAGTCACAAAATAGCACTTTATATCCAAGAAAGCACAACAATTCTGGAAACAATGGTGCACGAAACACCTATCAAGACTCCAAAAAAACTCGAGTGAAAGATGATAGATGTTCACTTACATTTTCTTAGAAAACATTTTTAAATAATTTGTGGAAGAATTAGTCTTCTTTTGGTAAAAACTCAATCTGAAGCCACGCATCAAGTACTTTAATACACGTTTTTATATATAGCACGTATGATTTACTTAGCATACACTAATATTATGTAACTAACTATTTGAATCTATTTGCTTTACACAATGAAACATTTACTGCTAGTATTTTTTTACTGTGAAACCAGAAGGAGAAAAAATACTAAATTACTTTAGAGTGACAAAGCCAGTCGTTTTATTTTTTTTGTTGTAACAAAAAAACAAAATAGAATAAAAACCAAAAACGATTGTCTTTGTCACTCTAAAATAATTTAATATTTTGCTCTCCTTCTGGTTTCGCAGTAAAAAAATTATATGTAGACGACTTAATGTAATTTAAAATATTGTTGTTCACTTACCTTTTACCTTTTCCGTTATCCTTATCATAACCAACAAGTTTTTATGTATTTTTGTTAAAAGTCACTATTTATTATGCACAATAATATGATATTAGTCGTTCAAATCTAAATCGATGCTGGATTTGGTATCCCAAATACAAATTGCGTAACAGGTTTTAAAAATAATAAAATTATCGAGTTTTACAGACCATTGCTGGCCCGTGCCGAATCAACAATCTGGCTCCAATGGTTTAGGTTAAGAGCTGTTCTTCGTTTTGTGTAGATAACCAGGACAAAACAAGTCGTTCTCTGCACCAAAAAACTAAATTCGGCAATAGTCGCCTAAACAATTTGCTATCGTTGTGAACGATTTTACACAAAATTGGTCACTATAGGTTGTGATCACCAGCGGGAATTGAACTCACGACCGATGCAAGCAGTATATAGCCGAATTCAAATATCATGTATATATATATATATATATATATATATATATATATATATATATATATATATATATATAAGTTGCCCAAATCGGAAAACTCTGTATACAAAAGAAAAAACAAAGTAAAGTTGAAACGAGGTGAATTATGTAAAAAAAAAATTATTTCCCAATTTTTTTTTTGTTTATATTCGGGGAAAATTATGTTGTCTTTAATTTTAACATCTTTTTGACTTTTAACAATAAAAAAAAAAAAACGCAAAAATTTATTTTGATTATGCTTCTTGTACAGTTATAAGTTTTTTCTTGTACATTTAACATATTTACCCATTGCAATGTTTTAATGGTTGAAAGAATGTATTTAAAGGCCGAAAGGATTTTTGTTGTTTTAATTATCGACGTAATAAGAGGAATACGCGGTTTTCAAAAGTTGTCAAGGGTCAAAAGACTTTATTGGCAGACGACGAACTTTTATGTATAGCAATTACTATATTTGGGATAAAAACATCTATATAACATCACTTAAAATAGTTCACGAAAGAAAGGAGCGTTCAACGGAATTATTTTTTTTATCTAGTAATAGTAATAAAACGCTGTTTACATCACTTGTAATATAGGCTATTGGTATCAAAAACAGAGCATCTCCTTGCCATACACCAGAGCTAGGTGCAAAAATTCCTGATAGCTTGTTCTCAATTACAGACCATAAGCTATATATCTCGATGTATTGATTCATAGGCTAGCTCCAAAATTCAAAAACACCCGATGTACGTCACAATGTGCTTTGTAATATTTAGAAAAGTCATCCTTGTTGGAATATCTTGATCAGTGACTCATAGGACAAAGGCTATACTTCCCATTCATCAGGCCGGCTAATCGAACAAAGTCAAAAAGACAGTGCTAAAAAGCGTCCTTTTCAAGAGCTGGAAATTAATGCTATCAACCCCACTGGAACGATGTTTTTTAGTCTCTGTAGTGCTAGTGTGAATTCCTGGTAGGATATTTAATTTTTTTATTTTTTTTATAGAAATTCTGGAGGAATGTTGTGCAATACACGTTGACTTTTAGATTTCTACTTTCTGAGATGGACGAAGCAATTCAAATTGATGGTATCTTTTCCTGTAGCTTTAATGCATTATCAGCACCGGTCCAGGAATAGTAAGTGGAACAGTTAAGGCTGAATTTAAATTGTCTATTGCTACTTGTAGGCCATACTATAGGTGACCATCATAAGCAGGAAATGTTGTATGATCGGTTGCGAAGGATTTGGCGAGACAGTACTAATTATTTGTTATTGATTATTTTTCAACGCAAGAGTAACCTGGTGACACATTTTCCAACATCAGCAGAAAATGCTTCCTAAATCACAAAATAGTGAAGTACAAACTGGATGGTACCAAAACTTTTTCTACCAAACAGTTATTGAGGATATAACATTCGTGCTCAATTTGGATGATCTATCAAATACAACTCTTATTTTAGGGATTTGATTAATTCTATCATGTGGTTCAGTTTCTGATATTCTACCATAAAATCGATATTCACAAATCAAGTAAAAAGTATCGCAGTGATGACTCTTGATTTCTTATACGTAAAAGCGTGTGGTGTTTTATGTTACATTGTTTAAAATGTCGCTAAGATGGACATCTAAAAAATTTGGGTGACTGCTGTTTAGCCAATTGAAACAGCAATTAGTTGCAAACTCCTCTAGATGATTGGCTTCCAAAGATTTCATACTGATAGGCGACACAACCCCTTACATTTTGTTTTGGAATGGATCGCTTTGATTTTGATCGAAATTCGGAGTATTCCAGATTTTCTGATTCTGCAGAATGCTCAACCCAAACGGCTTTAAACTTATCATCAACATTTTTGCAAGATAATGTGAATTAGCCAGTCAGTGGTCACGTATCTCTTGAAATTCTTCAAAAGCTTGCAGTCGTCAGATGACTTCATCAAAAGTATCAATTAGGCCTTTAATAATAAAGCGGATGTACAGTTGTAACCGATTATTTAATGAACATGATTGTCGTATAACAACAAAGCTACTTCTCCTCGAAAAAGTCTTGTGAGACATTAGAACTTCTAAACTTAACTCCACCTCGGCGACTCGTGTTTGGTGATGGAATATAAACATATCATTGAACGACTGCCACAGAAAATAATCCCCAAAAATAAGGAAATAAATTAAGTAGCTTAACCTTGGAATGTTTACCAATTTAATTATCATTTTGAGCCGTGTCCAGATTGATTACTCATTGGCTAAAGCTTTTAGTGGGTGCACTTATTTAACATCGCAGTCGCAGTATAATAACTCTCTTATGGATAGTTTTAGATTATTTGGTAATGCTGTTTTAATGATAAAATCCGGTGTGAAGGACTAGTGGCATATATAGGGTTTTGCATGAAGTTACTTGTTTAACTATAGGGTGGCTGATACCAAGTGTTATCCAATGAAAATGCTGTCATTTTTTTAATTTTGATTATTTTTTATTGAAATTTCGTGGAATATGTTGAAAACATATTACATTTTATTGAAAATATGTTACTGCTCGATATGATCTCCTTTGGCTCTGATTATTTGATTCAGTCTTCCGTAGAAAGCATTGCATGCTGACCGAACGTGGGCTTGCGGAATTTTATTCCATTCTCGAACAAGAGCTGACTTCAATGCATCAACACTTTCGTATTTTTAAGTGGATACCTTACTTTCCAAAATGGACCATATGGAGAAATCCATGAGATGTAAGTCTGGTGAATATGGTGGCCATTCTTTCGACGAAATTAGCCGCGGAACGCAATTTTATAAAAATTGCTGTGTCTCTCGAGCTTTGTGTGACGGTGCCGAGTCCTGTTGGAATGTCCAACGGTTCGTACCAAAGTGTTTACACCTCTTGGTTTACCTTGACTCCATGTTCGATGAAAACCAGAGGAGTGCGTCCATCTGCAGTAACTGCAGCCCAAACCATAACATAAACTGGTGATTGCTTGCGCATGGCAACTCTTGTTGGAAATTATCGTTGGACTTGTGCTCTAACCAAACACGATCATTTTGTTTATTCACAAACTATTAAATGGTGAAAATTTTCTCATCAGAAAAGACAATTTTTGGAATCTCATCACGTTCGGCCAAGGCCTTCAATGCTCGTGTTCTTTCAAGCCTAACTTTGTTTTGTGCCTCCGTAAGATCTTGAACTTTTTGTATCTTGTAGGGCTTCAAGTGTAGTTCATTTTTCAATATGGATTGAATGCTGTATCGTGAAACATGTAGGTGGCTAATTGATAGGCACTTTGATGAGGATTTCGTTGGATTCGTTTCTTCACCTTTCGTATCATTTTTTTGATGTTGCTGTTTTTTTAGAACTGCCTCTGTTGCGTTTAGCGATTCTACCAGTTTCGTTGTATCGAGTTATGGTTTGATACACAAACATTTTATTCACATTCAAACGCTGGAGCTGACGAACTATTGCTGTTTGTAAACTTCCATCCAAATACAGTGCAATTACACTATTACGTCTGAATTCCATAACGATTTTTCTATTAAGATATTAATTTAGAACAATTATTTGTTGACCACATGTGAACAACTAACCAAACTTCAATCTGTCAAAAAATTGACGCGCGAAAATGACAACTACACAAATGACAGCAGAGTGAAGCCAGTAACATTTGGTCTCAGCCACCCTATAGTAACTGTTTTAAATGTGAATTTATACCCGTAAGAAGGGAATTGTCACCACAACGCAATAAGGTTGTAAAAATTCAAATTTGATATCTTTACGTAATTTGGCTTCTAATATATTTCGACAATTTCCAATTGATTCATTAATAAATTTTATTAAAAACTTTAGGGAGTCTTTGTAGAATTAAGATGAATGGTGGCACACTAGAGTTTTTGATAAAAGATAACAAAATGCAGAGCAGTTCAGTGTAGCAGTTCAGAGCAGCTAATTGTGACTAACATAAGAACAGTATTTTGGATATTGACTATCAGGAAACCAGACCAACTCTGTCATTAATGACTTACCATATTCTTTCCCCACCCCACAAATATTGACTATAACTATTAGCCGCCAAAGTATCTTTAATCGGGTTAATCTCAATAATATAACTAATTTCCTGACTTATCTTTCCAGGTATATGAAACATGCATGAACGGTGGGCCTGGCGGTTTCCGTAATATTCTGCTTAATGTTTGGCCGTACATTTTAAATCACTCAAATTAAATCAACGATTAAAGTGGTTACGGTTTAGAAAGGGCTTGCGTTAATTATTTGACATTGATTATTCTGTTCTAAAATTTGATATCCTTGTACTGTACCTTGTATGCATTAAGTAATAATTATCGTAACATAATCGAAATCTTAACTATCTTAGGCAATATATAATTAATACGATATACGTATCGATACGTCTTGTGGGTGTTTATTACATGTTAACCTTTTTCATCACATCAATCAACATATTAATTAGCAAAGCAGTGCAACACTTTTTTTTGCAAAATATAACTTTCGTATACGTTTAAATTTATTTTCGCTAATTAATTACGAACAATGTTTATTGGCACAATATTTATGTATATATACATAACACACCATCAATAATATCTTGTATATATCGGTTTTTATATACAAATGATCTTAGCATATTATCCAAAGCTTCGAGTAAATCAGTAAATGAAGGTATGTACAAGTAGAGTATGAAAATCAATTAATCACCTCACGTACCAAACAAAAAAAAAAAAAAAAAAACTGCAACATAATTAATGATATGGTTTTGCTGCTTGCCTCTCTAGAGTCTCGTCGATTCATTTGAGGTTCATGTGGATACATTACTTAAAAATTGCAATATCCAATTTATTATTTACATAAATAAATCATATTGACAATCCTCACAACATAATATTATTATTTTTAAGCAACATAGATTTTCATAACAATTTATTTATGATATGATATGCAACTTACAGTAAATACTGCGTTCGATGAAACTTAAAAAAAATAGAACTACTCTATATAGACCTTGTTGCCTTCATGTACAGTGACTAGAAAATCATAAATTTAATAATCATTTTCAAATCAATTATCCAGATTAAAAAAAAAGCCCGCCGGGCAGTTAAATACTAAAAATTATAAAAAAATTGTATATATATATATATATGTATATATATATATATATATATATATATATATATATGTATATATATATATATATATATATATATATATATATATATATAGAGGGTTTTACATAAAGAGATTATTAAAATTAAATGGTTACAAAGACACACATCACCCACTTTATTCAAACACGTTTACCTCAAACTAATTTGAAGAAAGTATTTAAGTGTTGCCACTGCATAATATTAAAATACAACTGCGCCATTTGGGTACCCCTCTATATCTTGCTTTGATTTTTTATGTGACGAAAGCCGAAAGCGGGTATAACTAATGCTAATCTCTTCTTAATTGTCCACTCACTTTTTTTTATGTAATTTCTTCACATATTATGTCTATTTTACTAGACATAATACGTCATTCATGTAATGGGTTCATAAATGCATGAAATGTTTTTAATGTTTTATAAAAAATAAAATAAAAAAATAAATCGGGTTTTAGCAGGTCATTACTGGATCATTGTATCAGAAGTTGAGCTTTATCGGTTTTTTATGGGTGAGTTTATTGCAGTGTTGGAGATAGGCAGTATTATAGAAGGCAAATTGATATTTAGTCGACACCACCAATGATATTATCAAAAATCATTATTCGGCATTTTATTTTTCAGTTATTGTTAAATTCTTACTAAGTACTCTATATTTGAACTCTTTGATAATAAATAAATAACGAAGTGTTTATGCTAAAATGTGTGCCATTGCTCGACATTTTGACTACTTGGTAATTAATGTACTCACATTGTAAAGTTTGGTTGGATTGCTTGATGAATTGATAGTACTATAGGTCCTATAGCTATAGTGTCATCTCCTAGACAAGGAAGTGAAAATTTGTATTTACATACATCCATTCGCAAGCCGATAACCAAGCAACTCTATAACTATACTACTGAAAAATATATGTTTACAATTTACAATATTGATCTGATTAAAGTAATAATTAATCCAACTCTCCAACTGTAAAACTATCAACCAACCATTTCTAAACCCTTCAAAAAATTACCAATACACACAAAATTCTAAAATGTGTATATGAATTATATATTCCAAAAAATTATTTAACTCCAAAATTAAATGAAATAATCGTTAAACTGATAAAATACGTCATTGTAAGTATATAAGTTGTATAAGTTGAAGCAGGGTTACATTTAAAACAATTGGCCAAGAAATTCAAGTGGTAAGTCATCTGGCTTAATTCTTTTAATAGCATGATCCGCGATGAGTATTGTGTTTTGGTAAAAAATTCATTGACAAAGTTTTACCAACTAGATTGTTTCAGAAACACAGCTTGTTTCGAAAGTTTTCAATAAATTCGGTGGTTTTGCTTACCTTTGCAACCTTATTATTGAGTCCAACCTTATCCTAAATGAGGTTGTATTTAATACCAAAGATCGAACCTGCGTCACCCTTTGTTTCCCAGGATGACACATCTTCATTTTCAATAGGAATATTAGTCAATATATCTAAGGATGATTTGAGTAAGACTTACAAATGTTAGCTTCGCCAAGGTTTAATAAGTTGATCTGGTTATTTTGTAAATCATCCATGTAAAAATCTGACTTAAGAATCACGATGGCTTTTGGAAACCTTTCGCTGAATTTATATAACAAATAATGCAGTGGTTGCGGTCATTATTAAAGGTGTCAAAGAACAAAAAAATCAACCATTGTAAAAAAGGGGGGTTGTTGCATAGGCTAACATTAGTAGAACACCAGCAAAAACTACCAGCAAGATAATTAAATGGCATCCTCATTCATAAATGTCATAAAATAGGACAGTGATTGGTCAAATCGAGGAGGTCAAATAGTGGTGAAAGCCTTAGAACAGCTATTCGATGAGTTTGAAACAATGAGCAAGAATTTGGAAAAACTAAGGTCGTGAAGCATCGTATCGACACAGGTCATGTAAAAAGCAAGCACTAAAACACCTACTTCTGAGCAATCTTCAGTATATTGGATCTGAAAGGTGGAAGTCCAGCAACTATTATAGCTGGCAGATTAAAGTAAAATGTAAAGAAGGGAGGCTTTTTAGAACGTGAAATAAATTACCTGAGACACATTGAAACTAAAGTGAAGGTGTGCAACCTGTCCTACAGAAGTTAGTGGCAATAGATGAATTGCTGACTTCATGAAACAAACATTGAATGATGCGCTTTTTGATACTGTGCTCGTATTATCGACGATGTGCTTCCATCTTCGCTGATGTTGCCCAAATTTTGCATCGTCGTATCAAAACTTCAAGAAAACAAGAATCAAAACTTCAACGGAGAAAAAGAGCGTTATACAAATTATGCTCACAGCTTCAGAAGAAATTGTGCAGATCACCAAATTTGACATACTCTGTACACTAGCAACGCTGCAGTAGGAGCAGAACTCTAACAAAAACTAAACGGTATATATAAAGGAATAACATACTAAAGTCTCTAGCGAGGAAACTTGCACGAATTAAAGTCGACGACGAGGAACGCAGGACCAAAGAGAAAGTAAGGGAAAATCAAAGGCATGATGTGTCGATTGACCCAATGGTACAATTGATGGAAAATGTAAAAAACGATACTAGCATAAAACCGGAGTGGAGAGCGTGATGGTTAAAAACTATTAGACTAAGTAGCAATCATTAGGGCTAAAGGATAAGTTTTCTAATACTTCTAGGAATTATCTGAAAACAGAAACATCATGAATCAGATGTTACTACCAGCAAACCGAATATTGGAGGTCCTGCAAGAAATGAGACGTGGAAAACTGATGCAAGAAGCGTGAAATTTGTGCTGCTAGCAAGAGACCCGAAACCAGAACAAAAGGAATGTATCGTATGAGCACCATTTTAACGAATAGCGATGGATATTGCACAGGCTCATTTACAGTAACATAATATAGTAATCGAAACTTACTCGTACGTATTGACCATTTCAGTAAATGAGTAGAAGCATATTATACCGTATGAACCGCTCAACACTATACTTGAAGTTTGGTAGTTCCACTACTTTCTTTAAATACGAGTTGATGGGGAAGGTAATACGATTTATTGGGATAATTTATTGTATGATTTAGACCTTTCACTACTAAAGACCAGGACGACGAGTCAGGTGCCTCTCTAGGTTCAAAAATTGTTTGCAAGCATTGTTGTTTGATATTCCCAAATCTTCAATCATTTGCTTGATTGGTAGTGAAACCGAATATCTTCCATTAAGTACCAAATGAGCATTATTTTTTTAATGTTCTTCGCATACTTTTTCCAAAACTTGAAGAGTCAATTTCTCAAAACCTACGATCCAAACTTTTTTGTGATGGTTCACAGTTGAAATCATTGATATTTTTATCTCCGCCACAAATAGCTTACGATTGTAAAGTTGATGACGACTTACTGTTCAAAGCACCTTCAGCATTGAAATTAACAAGGCTTGATTATTTTGTTAATGTTTCATAGAATAATCATTCCCAAAACATAAGAACACTTGGTGTTTTACTGCACATTTATTGCATCACGTAAGGTGCAATGGGGCACTCCCGGGCACTATATGAGTCTAACAAACCAATAATCCAGAATTTTTTGCTTCTTATATAAAATCGAATCGCATTTTTGCTCTCAACTTGGAATCAAAAAAAGGACATCGCAGTACGACTAACCTATGTAGGTTTAACATATGATGGTACCATGATGGTAAAACTTTTGATTTGCTGATGATTTTTGCACTGAATAACAATGTATTTGATTGATTATTAGAATTAAGAGAATCTAAATATCTGATAACTGACGCCTATTCTGTAATATTTCCTTTAATTTGATGAAGGTTTCTTGCGCATTCACATTACTTGTTTACCGTATAAACATCGTTATTTCTCATCCTATCCAGTCGAGCCATAATGACTAGCTATACAGGGTATGTAACTACATGAAGAACAGGTTCCTCAGCGCCCTCGTAAAATAAAAAAAAAGGATTTACTATACCCACAAGTAATGTAACTTATTCATCATTACTAGTGCTTCAAAATGGAATTACATTTGTGATTACTGCAAAAACACTAGGTTTTGATTCAGACAATGGCGGCTTAAATGAATAGTTTGGGGTTGAATTTTGGGTCACTTTCTCAGTTGCAGAAACAAACAAAAGTAGAGTCGGTACAGTAATTTAAAAAAAACTATGCTGCGACTATATTAGAAAAATAAACGACAATTTGCATATGATTGTTTATTCCAAGTATAGTTACTGGAAATAAATCTATTTTAGCTAATACGAGTGTAAATCCACTAAAAAGTATCCACACCTCCATTGCTTATCAAATAAGGTGATTAAAATGATGAAATGACTAGACAAAAGACCCGAAAAAATTTCGAAAAAAATGTCCGTTCCTGACCAAAAGATTGTTTTAGAAATCGTTTGATGCATAAACGGTCACCAAATGATTTTTACATATAACCGATTTTTGTATGTCATCCTAATCATTTTAAATTGAAATACCCTGGCATCCAAGTTTCGACGTGATAAAGCCTGACTTTAGAACTTAAATGGATGCCTAACTGTCCGTTAAAATTACAATATCTTTAACAGATATTACATTATACTTCATCTGGTTTACGGCCTCTTTGATTGCGATGAGCTCCATCTGAAAAACACTATAGTGATCAAGTAGACAAAAAGAGAGGTTTAATTTAGTTCCTTGCAGAACACCCCACAACCGACCCTGCTGTCTATTCTCGATCCATCGGTAAAGAAGTTAATCTTACCGGGATTTAGAAAAATTTCGTCCGCCCAGTCTTCTCTGGAGGGACTAACAGTCAGGAATTTAACAGTCTAGAATTTATCATTAGATTAGATGAGTGCCCCTTATTACTACAGTTACACAGTCAAATTGATTTAAACCTAATAGCTGTACATGCAGCCATTTGTTTAGCTAAAATATCAAGGGGGACTAGATGAAAGAGAATCTCTTTAATGCCTGAGTTGAAGCAGTTCAGAGTACACCACTAATACACAAGCAGGCAGTTCTGTGAACCTTTATCAGCAGCTTTTGGTTTGTCACTATAATTAGAGCTGGCCACCAAACTATAACTCCGTACCGAAGAAGAGATCTAGCTTAAGAGGTTTATAGCCAATGTATGATGCAAAGGTTTAAACCTCATCCTTTACCAAGGGCATTCTTACAGGAGTATAGTGCTATTGTAGCTTTCTTTACCCTTTCTAATACATTAGGTATCCAGCTTAGTTTGTTGTTCACAATAAGACCTTGGAATTTCCCTTTATCTGTGCTATTCAAACCAATTCCTTTAAGAGTGGGTGGATTGAAAAAGGAAGTTTGTACTTACTCTAAAAAAGAACCAATTCAGTTAACACAGATCGCACCTGTTGGTCAATTTGGTAAGGATACCAAGAGTATTTTGCATAAGATCTCTGATAGTGCTAGGATATTTGCCGATGGCAACATCATCTGCATAAGCAACCACTTTAAAGCCAGACCTTTCTAGGTTTAGTAGCTGGTGATTTATAACCCCCAAAGTAAGGGGGTTAATACACCACTCTTTGTGGTGTAACTATACTCACAAATTACTGAACCCAGACAGATACCTCACCAAGATTAGCCAAAATGACCCCGCCTTTAAGCATTTGATAAATCTAGCATCCAAATGACATATCCAGCACCGAATCTAAATGTACTTTCGATGCAATACATATTCAATTGATAAGTTTTTTTATAAATTTTGTACTTATATATAGATCAGTACCTCTCATCAGGTTCTTAAAAACGCTAACTGAACTGCTTTGATCTAAAAGAAGCTTACCTTATTTTGTAACTGGTAACTAAAAAGTCCTTATTTACTCTCTCGGCGTAATATACCAGATCAGGTTTTGTCAGGTCGAAGGTGTAGGTGTATGACTTTATAAAGAAGCTATACTAATTCACTGATAAGTAACCGTCTAACGATAATTACGTCGTTTAAGTTTAAAAAATATTTTCGTGTATACTTACATTTTTCATTCAGTGAGTATGTCACCTCCAATTATAAGCGCAGTTTTAGAAGTTTGGTTTTTACGCTGGATGGTATGCTACCAAATTAAGTTTGACGCTTAAATTTGACAGAAATCATATGCTGAAAGTTTCGTGTTGGGTTGCGATATTAAAAATTGGGATGGTGTAAGAGCATCTATATATGTCTTCAGATGATAGAACGGATAAAACCGCGAGATTTCACCAAATGTGGGGTTCCTAAGAGGAATAAAGTGCAATGTAATTTATTTTTTTATAAATAATCTGGTATATGTTATTAGACTATATTAATTACAAGCTTCGAAGTTTTTTAGTCTATAACAGATCACATCAAAATATTCGTTCCATTATCACTGAACAAATACGAGATCAAAAGATGATTATGATCTGATTGTCAGTTGAATAAATCGATTAAAGCGTTGCGCTTCTCCTTACAGGAACCTTTAACAAAATATACGTCCACTGGACCGAGAAATCGACAGTAACGTTTAGAAACGGATAAATAATTTCCATGGGGTAATTCGATAAGTCGTCCATAATCAGTTTTTTGCATTTAGCTCGATGATGAATACAATAAATGCATTGGTGTATTATTCCAGAAATACAGGTTATGCGGAGCGTGTCAAAAATGAGGACGATTCAATAATATAAGGTTAATATTTGCCACATGCGACAAGCGGTTAATATTGTCCATTGCCGAAGGTGAGAGGTGACCTAATCAAACACGACTATTAAGCGATTTTTTACCATACGATTACTAAATTGACTAGCAAGCTCCCAATTTTAATACGGAAGGTAAGACTGTGTTTAAAACTAGTATAGAAATGACTATGGATTTCCCAAAACCAACTCAAGGTAGCATCGATATTGAGTTCTGTTTATTAAAAAGTGTGTATCTATTGATACAGCTATCGTTGGTGGTTTGGTTTTTAAAACGCCTCGATCCACCTGGAAATGGTATTTTGCAGTATTTTATATGAGCACATATCTTGTTCATATAATTTTGTTGGCCCTTAGGATTTCAAAAACTTGATCAATGTGTCCTATCACAACATCAGCCTCACACGATTTATCAAAGTTTGAGTCAGCTTAAGGTTTCTTGTTTGAGTCTTATTGTATAGGTAATATTGACAACAGTTCATATGGTTCATGCAATTAAAAGAAACTGTACCATTTGAAGCTACGATTATAGGTAAGGTTGAGTCTTCCCACTGGAAAACAAATTTTCTTTTGCATAGACATGCTGACTAAATATGTAAATCATCTAAGCTGTTGAAGCGTCGTTAATTAATTTCAGTCGGGTCTGTTATTACGCAATTTACGCAACTGCACATTTTACGATAGTGATAGTAGCAAAAACCTGCAACTAAATGACTTTTTGATTTAAATTCATTTCCAATTTGTGGGACAATCGACGTGCGCCTTCTGCTGTGCTGTTAGATTTTGGATGTTTTCTTTGAATGACTTTTTCGAATGCTTCTTTATAATATGTGTCGGTGATGTAAAATTGATTAAGCATTCCAGTGGCTTCCCCACAAAAAAACCCTTCAATGTATTAAAACCTCGTGACCGGGGTAAGTGAGGTTTAGTCATGAATCGATTCAAAGTAAAGATAATGACCAAACTATGCTTTGCAATATAATTTCCGGAAAATTAAGGGACATTATATTTTGATAATTTTACTTCAGTAGGTGTATCGTTTTTGGAGCCATCAAAGCTCACGAAAATTTATTAAAATTCCTCAATTTCAAGTATGTTCCGTTTACCTCCGGGATTATTTTATAAGTAAATTCAATTAGAGATTCTAATCACAGATCATAAAGGCTTAAAATTATAAAGAAAATAAGTATTTCCTTTTAATCCTTTCCAGATAATTTCATGATTTATTGCATGACCCATTTTGCTTTGACCATTACAACGCTTGAATATGTTTTGAAGTAAAGTAACTTGTCCTCTTTGAACATAATTGCAAAATTGAATGAATTTCTCTCACTAAAACGGGGTCAACATATCATATTATTGCCAACCATAGGTCTATAATTGGTTGTGATACCAACAAAATAAAGATGATCAAGATAACCTTTTTGTAAAGGTACTAAAATATATATCTACCCATCAATTACCCCGAAAAAGGTGATTTAATATCGTAAAATTTCATAATTTTTAAGAGATGTTCGAACCAAAACCTTCACATCTCTATAATTATAAAACTCCATATGAACGTGTAGTCCATATGGACCAACTATACATTTTTGTGATGAGGTCAATCATGTTATTATCATAAAACTTTATCACAACCATTTTTGTTTTGTTTTGTGAAACCACCAAAATTTCTTTTTATTTTCAAATTTTCTTATTTTCGTTTTTTTTTGCTCGTAAATTGAATTTTTGATCGTGATCAAAAAATCCAATAAATTATAGTGCATATGGTGGTCTTGAATGAGTTATGTATAAAAAAAAAACCAAATAAAATCACTGTAACGATCATATATGAGTATTTGACTGTAAAGTGGATTACTTGGCTATCATTTTATTATCGTAACGGTCATGGAGAAAGGAATCGATTTTAACGAGTATATTACTATATAATTTACCAAAGAAAACTGTCAAAAAATTTAGTTTTGGTTTATTTATTTTATATTTTACCACAGGTGTAGGAGGAGGAGGAGGCCATCGTCATCGCAAAGTATTTTACAAAAAAATTACAACACAAGGCAAAAACATAAATCAATGGATTGTAAAAAATTTATGTAAATACTATGTATAAGGTTTTCCAATAAGGGCAAAGAAATTGGTAAAATGTTAACCTATCTGTACAGTTTGCATCGCTAATATTTTTGGTCCTATAATGTAAAAAAACTGTTTTATACAGATGACGTCATATGACCACTGTGTAATTTATGTGTTATTTAAATGTTTATTTAGTGTTTTGTGTCGTATAGGATCGCTTAGTAAGACATTCAACGATAGTACGAAACAAAATACTAGATAGACCGGGTACGATAAACTCGATGGCCAAAAAGTAGAAACTACGAGTCCCAATGATATACGTTGCTTTACAGTGGAGATGACGTCGGCAATCTTGACGATCTCATTGTGGCTAGCACATCCTTTCCATGCCATGAAAACGTCCATGCCAAGTGAATAAAAATATTCACTTGGTATGGACGTTTCCTCAGATGCCGTTCGGACTGTGCAACGCCAGCCAAATACTTGGTCACCTGATGGACAAGGTTCTTGGAGTCCAAAGTGTTTGTATACCTAGATGACATTATCGTAATGACGCAGACGTTTGAGGAATACACCAAATTACTTGAAGAAGTGCCCACTTGTCAGCGGAAGGCAAATCTCTCGATAAGTTTGGAGAAGTTACGGGTTTCGTTTGAAAGAGATTAACTACCTCGGTTATATTCTTCACAAGCATGGTTTGAGGATCGATTTAGAGAAGATCACCGGAATTCGGAACTTTCCAGCACCAAAGTCCGTTCAAGACACAAGGCGGCTAATTCGTATGGCTGGTTCATACAGGCGATTGATCCCTGATTTTTCGACCGTAACTGCACCCATAACCTATTAATCAGCAAAGACAAATAATAAAAAGTTTGCAGTGGTTTTCGCAGTAGAAATATTTAGGCCGACAGTATACAATTCAGATTGATAACTGACTTTGCTTCACTGGTATGGTCGAGGAATCTAAACCATCATGGTTGGCTCGTTGGTCAATGCGTCTCCAAGGGCATGATTTTGAACTCCTGCACAGAAAAGGCAAGCTCAACGTAGTTCCCAATACTTTTAGCAAGTTTGTGATTTTGAAGCCCGTTAGAAGAGCTGAGGGGGTATCATTGACTAAATACTTGGAAAGAAGTATTTTTGTGGTGTACCATTAGCTCTGATATCGGACAACGGCAGTTAGTTTGTTTCTAAGCATTTTAAAACCTTTTTATACAGAAGTACCAAGTTGAACATTGGCTAAATGCACATTATCATCCCCAAGTCAATCCCAGCGGAACACGTAAACAGGAGTGTTTTGTCGGCAATTAGAAGCTTCATCAATGGAGATTATCGAAATTGGAATAGCGAATATAGCCTGTGTAATTCGAACGGCTGTCCATGAGTCCATGAATAGGCCAAATATACACCATATTGTGTGAACTTCGGTAGAAACATGATGTCTTCAGGCCCGCGGAAGGACATCATGGACCATAATAAGTGGTGTTAAGAGGAGCATGCCTCAAAAATGTCGGCAATACAAAAAGCAGTTGCTTAAAATGTACACAAGGCATATAAATAATATGCGAAAGGTTATAATTTGCGAACACGACCACGAAAACTTTAAGTAGGGGATGTTGTGTAAAGAAAACCTTCAAGCAATCGAAAGTCGCTAACAAATAAGCGGCTTAATCGGGATATCCTAAAAAATCAAACATGATTTTTTTTTTGTATTTTTAATGGTTTTACACTACGGGAATAATGTATCGAAATTTTGACGAAAATTTTATTAAATTTGTGTTTTATTTAAAAAAAATTTCGTTGTTTCATTAGAGATATTGTAATGTGGCATTCCATACGGTAGAGCACGTAGTATTATAAATAAAAACTAAAATGCATATGAAACTACCAGCTCGGAACGAACACACATTGCCCATATACAATTGTTTCCTATACTCTCAAATCCTACTTTTTTTTGTATCCACCCGTTGTACGCAATCGAACATAACTAAAAATAGATATGATCGCGAGCAAAGCAAGTCCGAAAAGCAAAAATAATAAAAGTAAGAAGACTTACCATGCGGGCAATGGCATAGAAATTGGCCAAGACAGCGCCCGGTAAATAATTTATGAGGATATAGAACTAATAAACTAGACTTCATTAATAAATTATATATTAAAAATTAAAAATTAAACTTTATAAAGTAGCAGAAAGTTTGAATACCTATACGGTGGTACAAGACGGAGAATGAGATATAACAATAGCGACATTGAACAAATTGGGTAAAGTGGTTTTTGTGTGTGATACGCTCATTTGTTTGTTTGATCATTTGTTCTCTCATTGTTTTCCTTTAAGTTCCTTCCTCCCTTGGTGTGTTTAATCTGTGTTCGTGACATTCATGATCTATTCATCGTCTACCAAACTACCGCTATAGTGTGTGTGCAGCACGTTACAACCTCTCAATAGTTGAGTATCGCTTAGCGGTGCTCCTATACCAATAAAAATGGTTTTAATTCGTATATTAAAAATTTTATGAATTGTAACTTCTTAGTCAAGAACAGTTATGCCACAAATACTGATGCGTATTTAAAAAAAATATGCCTACTTCTCTTCGAAATGAATAATAATTGAAATTAATAAAAAACCCTACAAGCAAAATTTCAATAAATTTATTTGTTATAGTTCTAAATTACATAGTTGAATGTATACCAGAAATAATTTATTTTATTTAGGTAAAAGAAAATTATTTACAGCATCAGTGTAATGAATCAAATGAATTACAGATCAATAAAATTCTTAATTATTGTTCGATCGAACTTTCTTCCGTTTTGTTCGTTAAATGCATTAGAAATTAAGACGCACACAAATTTAATTGGCCTATTAAGTTTTATTATCACTTAAGTTAACAAAATTACTGTAGGTTTTCCCTTTATGCACGTTGGCAGGTGGCAATAACCATTTTCCATATAATTGATTGCTTTTTATAGTCAGTTGTTTTGATATTTGATATTAAAACTCTAAATGTATGCAGCTACCAGCAAAATCAATGCATACCTAAAACAAAATAGACGATGAGGCAGATCTACGTCGTTTCATACTCAAATGGATAGGAGGTTTGTTCTTCAATAAAGAAGTACACGGAAATTACAATCCAATCGATGAATTATACCAACTGACGATGGCATAAAGTAGGCCTTTAAGACATGATTGCTAAAGAAATGGGAGAGCTTCCGTGTTTTATAATTAAATTTGACTGAATTTTTTTCTTGTTTCTACTCTATTTTTTTTTATTTTTTTAATAGAGGAGGAAAATGCCTTATGCACCTAGTATGGGACTCGCACCTACTGAAAACCTCCTCTTTGTCAGACAAGCATCCATCCTGGAACTACTTTGGGTCTTACTTCAGGATGGTGTCTCTTCAGAATTAATCCATAATGTTCTATGATGGATGTCTATTGCTGGTTTCTTTAGTAGAAGAATTTTTTCTACGTACTGTGTCACTATAATCCAGTTTGGGTTTGATTCAAGCATAATGTCCACGATATGATCGGGTGTCAAATCTCCGATCTTGCCATCCATTTCCTCTCGTTTTTGTCTCTACCTTGCACATTTAAAAAATGTGTACTTTGCGTCGTCGTTTGCTGCATCTTCATAAATACATGAAGGATCTTTCAGCTTCCAATTGTATGCAAATATTTACAAAAATACTCATGACCCGTAAGGAATTGAGTCATTAAGTAGTTTACTTCTCCAAGGCTCTCTATCGACCCACTCAGATACGTTTTTAATTATTCTTTCTGTTCATCTTTGACTGTATTTGACTGTATTCGCTAGTTTCCCACGTTTCGGAAAGCATGTCAGTCGCAATGTGTCGTCTATTTAGCAAAACCAATTCTATTTTTTCTGTGGCTAGGCTTTAACCATGATCACTAAGCCATGTGGAAGTTCTTTGCATAATCTAGTTTAGCTTGCGTTGAACAACGTCTGTGTCCCGAGCAATTATTACTGCTGCAATACCGTCTGTATATCCCACCATGAAAGTATCTTCTGGCATTTCCATACGCAAGATACCATCGTATGATGCGTTCCATAGATCACATCGTAGGACTGATCCTTGGACGGAATCTCCTTTGATCTCTTTGCTGCATTGGTCCTCCATGATCTTAAATGTTAGCTTCCGATCGCAAAGGTAGATGTGCATTATCCGCAAAAGATAGTATGGTGCGAGGAAATCATTTGTCAACGCCGACAACCTATCCGCCCATCTCGATGAACTAAAAGCTTTGGTCACATCCAGCGTAGCAAATAACACTATAGCTTTCGTGAATAATGATATTGTCCCTGTGCCACCAAAAAGACTCTCACCACTTCTTCAATAGCGCCAATAGTAGTAGATCGCCTTCACGTGGAGCCGTAGTGCTTGTTGGCTAGGTCTCCTCGTGCTTTGATTGCTGCTATGGGCCTATGTGGCTTTAGTAATCGCGGTCTAGTAGTTTTTTTGCTGAATCCAACATACACAAGGGTTTATATGCCGATGGATAGTTTTGGTCGCCCTTCTTTAAAAGGGGCAAATACCAACTGACATAAATGATAACCTTAATTTTCACCCAAACAAATCTATCATCGGTTCCATAACTCTCAGATGCGATTAGATGCGAGGCCGCTGTTCCTAGATAATCGGAGAACTAGTCATCTTTCATAGCTGGTTTAGGAGGGCATCCGCGATTCTACTTCTATGAAGGTTTCTCTGAAGAATTTTCATCTTATATTTTTATATTTGACTCGCTTCTGGACCAATTTTATTTTCAGTACATAGGCAGCACTTGGCCTCCACTTTACACTCCTTTTTGAAATGGCCTCTCTCTCTACAGTGGAGACAAAATTTATTCTGGTTGGGGCTTTTGCAGTTCACCTTATGGTGGCCAACCAAAGCGGGCATAACATCTTACCACTATGGTCGTACGTCGGATTCTTAAATATTTTTATTCGACCCTCCCTAAGCAGCTCAGTTTCTTCACGAGCATTGGTCTCCACAAAGGCCATTCACTTTTCTCTCGAATTAGGTTTCGTAAGCGACACCTTCAATTTGTCTTTAAATTCTTTAAATCCTTTGAGGTCTCGTCTGATGGCATCTTTAACTTCCTCTTCAGAGGAGAGACAATCTAAGTCCCTGATTTGCAGTGTGGTTTTAGATTGTAAGTTCCATGCCATGGTCGTCTGCCCCAGGCTCCATCACAATGCCTCGCAGAAACTCGCTTTGTTGGAAGCTTTCGGGTTAACTTTTTCTCTTATAGTACATAAGACTGGTCTTCTCCTGCTTTAATGAGATGTGCATCAGGTTTTACCGTTGGTTTTCAGTATCTTTTCCTTCGCCTCTTATTTTTGATCACTTCTTTGACTGTTGCGAATCTTTACCTTCGTTTTTCTTTTTTACCATCTTCGCTTCAACTGGACAAAGCATAAACACTTCTTACTTTTTAGTAACATTTTCTGCTTCAACAGGAGAATAAGCAACCCGGTTGTTTCCACCTCCTGAAGGTGTATTGGTTATTTTATCGTTTTCCTTTCTGTTTTTTAGTTATCTTTTCATTTATCGTAAAATGACCTGGCACCTTTGCAGATAATTCTTTTCCTGCTAAATAAACCCTACATCAGAATTATTTCCACCGTGGATAACAACGAGGATTCATTCCTCTTCGGAGGTGAGCCTCGTTCTCTTGTTGTTTTTGACTGGGATGTCAAAGTATCTTCCCTTATCTTTTTAGGAGGGATCATTGGACCTGTGATTATGGCTTGATGTTCTATGCTAAATCTCTTTCTGACATCAGTGCTAAAGGCCAAATTTCTATCTTAACTTGTAGACATTTCTGCTACGAATACCGAGTGGTTCACCTTTAGGACATTGCGGTCGATAGATAACGACACCGTGGGCCCATTGGCTTACCACGATTGACCGCTGGTACTGGGGATCTAACCCCTGCATCGTAAAAACCACTCCTAACTGACTATCCATAGTTGGTTTAAACTTCTGGGTATCCTTCCTATAGCTAGTTTTTGGTCCACCCGGGTATTGGATTTCCCCGGTTTCTGCCAGATCTGACGGGTTTTCTCCTATCCGCTACCTGGAGAGGCACCCGATGAGAGAACTAGCAAACCCCACAGGGGTCTACTCTGGTAGTAACTTAACGCGAGTTCTCTCTAATCAATAGATCAGCAATTTAATTCAAAATCTAGATCAAAATCTAGGCTCCTTGAGTAGATAACAGCATGGCGAGGAACTAAATTTTTTTTGGTGCAAAAATGTGACAAGAATATTCTTCCCTATATGATAGTTGAATCAAACACGCAATGGTCCCAAAATAATATTGAACTTCTTGAGGTGTTACCTTAAACAAAATGGGTTCGGCTTAGAATAATCAGTCATCAGATTTAGAGCAACCAAAGTAGCAGACTTGCACCGGATATATACTATTAGTTAAGTTAAGTTGTCTGAAATTGAAGGAATCAAATTCAATCAGATTTTATTTAAATTTTTTAAGATTAAGTGCCTAGTTGTCTAGGTAACTGTAACAGAATTATATACATGGGTAATAGTAAATATTTAAACTCCAATAAACATATCCGATTTTATAGATTCATTTGAAATTGTAACCGATATATATCTTGCAATACTTAGAAAAGAAAGTATTAATTTTTTCATTACTTCACCTACTTTTCATAAAAATTTAACTGATTGTTAAATACTTTAATTAGCCACCGTTTTAGGAACTACACCTGTATTTAAAGTACTTTACTGTATCGACTACAAGTAAAAATTATTTATCTTAACAGTGATTAAGAATAATCACCGACATAAATCTATCTTTCTAATAGCTAACGACTCATTAACTTTCGTAATAAATCAAATTTGAGACTTTTTTTTCAAAAGTAAATTACCCTAATCAATGATAACGATGTTCAGTTAAATTTTTTTCGTTTTTCTTTTTTTTTGCATTGGACATGAAACATAATATATAAATTAAATCAAAATAATGTTACAGCATAAATGTATGTTCAAGTTTATATGTATATGAAATATGTTTATAATATTCACAAATTGCCAGTTAATTCGTCATAATATGCATTAACAAATCGTATATTCATCAAAGTCATCATTAAAATATGTATCAGCATTAAAATAACCTATCATTTCCATACATTTTATAGCCTTGACTGCGGAAAATTTATGATATAAATAAATAATAAACGCCATGCGCATAATTAAAAATTGTAATCAAGAAAATGTTGAAAAAAAAAAACAAAAACATAAATCTGAAAGTTGTATTAAGATGCGTGATATCGATTTCAAACTGGACCATCATTGATCATAATCTTTTTATTCAAATTTACCATATATCACCGCGTTTAAAGGGTTTTCCATAAAACCGCATTGAGTAGATGGTATATATCCTTAGGCATGCAAATTATTGTGATAACCTACAAGTTTCGTGCAAATTGATATAATTCGCTAACACTACGTTAGAGTATACACATTCCACCTATAACCGTCATGGATTGGTTGAGATCAGAAAACTGAATAATAAAAAAATAATGAAATATACTTTCACTATGATATTGGTGACCGCGAAGGTCACCAATATCATAGTGAATTTTTTCTTTTTTGTAGCGAAAAAAAAGAAAAAAATACAGTTTGTGGGTTCCTGAACTTTTGGAAATGTTTTATCTTGTCGTTACTGCAATACAAGAATCGATTAATTCTACCACATATAAATTTAACATCAACTCAATGCAAGGATGACACAAATCGTGTAGTTTCATGAAGAATGATAAGTGAACGTCACTCTTAAAGACGAAGTTACTATGCTCTATTTCAGAAAAGACTACTCCTCACTTTTTGTCAGTAACATTGAGGTGCTGAGAGCCGGAATCATCAAGGTGCTAAATAAATAAAAACCATGGGGTTCAGCTAAACCATAAATCAAAATAAGATGGATTGAAACTTAACAATTCTTTGACGATCCTCTGAAAATGGCATCTTCCTTGATTTTTTCAGTGATTACTTATGAAAACCAGTGACATCTTTTTCAAAGATTACCTTGTCAATTGTGAATCTTTGTACTACTCCAAATTGACACTCGTCATCATTCCGTAGCATGTCAGGTTCTGGTCTGGCTAACAAAAAATCAATCGTTTTTAACGATCATTAGGAAATATCCGTAAGAACCTAAGAAACGTTGTACTTTCTTTATTGAATCAAATTCAGTGAATTCGAAAATAGCTGACATTTTCTGTGGGGATGTTTGAATTGGCCTATTTTAAATCTCGTATCCTAAATACTCGGTCTTACTACGCAGAAATTGATCTTGGCTCAATTAAATTGCAATCCATTTTGCTATGCTGCGTGAACGACTTGACTAAATCTGTTTTAAAATACAGTGGTGAAAAGGCGCATAGAAACATGTCTTTAAGGTCTCATTTTGTTAGAACGCTAATTTTTAGATTTAATAATCGATTAAGAGTGACGGATATCAATTTTTAATGAGCGAGGTATTCAATTTACGATAGTCGATACACAGATTTTTTGGAAAAGTCTTTCTTACAAGCATAAACGATAGGAATAGAGTATTCCAATGAACTGCGACGAATAATTTCCTCATGTAGCCGATGTGGTCCTTTACTATTTCAAATTCAAATGTCACTAAATGTCTTGAATAGACCGAGATAACCTTTAAGCCAGTTAATTCTATATGCTATTTGGTGTTGATCTGTGGCGTTGATCTGTCTTCACAAGATTATAACTTGAAATTGCCTGTGTTTTTTAATATAATATAATAATATAATAATATAATAATATAATAATATAATAATATAATAATATAATAATATAATAATATAATAATATAATAATATAATAATATAATAATATAATAATATAATAATATAATAATATAATAATATAATAATATAATAATATAATAATATAATAATATAATAATATAATAATATAATAATATAATAATATAATAATATAATAATATAATAATATAATAATATAATAATATAATAATATAATAATATAATAATATAATAATATAATAATATAATAATATAATAATATAATAATATAATAATATAATAATATAATAATATAATAATATAATAATATAATAATATAATAATATAATAATATAATAATATAATAATATAATAATATAATAATATAATAATATAATAATATAATAATATAATAATATAATAATATAATAATATAATAATATAATAATATAATAATATAATAATATAATAATATAATAATATAATAATATAATAATATAATAATATAATAATATAATAATATAATAATATAATAATATAATAATATAATAATATAATAATATAATAATATAATAATATAATAATATAATAATATAATAATATAATAATATAATAATATAATAATATAATAATATAATAATATAATAATATAATAATATAATAATATAATAATATAATAAAATTATTATTTTTTTTTTACTTTGGAAGAAGAAAATGCATTTACGCATGGCGTGTAGGACTCCCGTTTCCAGACTACCTTCTAAAAACACCTCTCTCTCTGCTAGCCTAGCCTGGAACTGTTTAACACGTTACTTCGGGCTAAGCCATTTGGATCTTTGCTCTGACTGAGCGCTCATCTACTTTAAGCACTCCGGTCGAAATCTAACTTCTTGGCCTGCAGAATCCGTTCTACACATTTTTGGGTTTTACCCCACGTATGCTCCTCGCGAAGCATGATTTCTACCGCCGTCTATGGTGACCATGTACCCACCTCTTCCTCTAGACATCTCTTTTGTTGGACTCAATTATCACATTCAAAGAACGTGTGTTCTGCGTCATCAACGCCTATGCAGTACATATACCCTTGTGATGTCGCTTTCCTCATCTTGTGCAGATATTTTCTAAAATATCCATGACCGCTTAAAAACTGTGTCATGTAATATCCGACCTCTCCCTGTCTTCTCTAAATCCATGGGCTCACTCTTCCGATAAATTTTGCGGTCCATCTTCTAGTGGTTTCACGCTCCCAGGATGCTTGCCAGCTTTCCATTGTACGTGACCTTTCCTCAGAACTAGCAATTTTTCTCCCAACAGCAGCTTTTCTTTCGTAAATGATTTTACGTTCCTTCGCCAGTAGGTCTATGAAAATACACCCGGCTTTCACCATCATGGCTTTCTCGGATATCATGCGGCTACTCGCAAGGCTCCGAATCTCTGTACTTGGGAGAGTCTCTTTCTGTACAACTCTTTGCTCAGTGAATCGGCCCATATCTCTGCTCCATATAAAAGAACGGATTGCACTGCCGAAATCAATAGATGTCTCTTGCTGGCCTTTGGCCCACCAACATTTACCATCAATCTGTTTAAAGCCGTGGCACCTTTCGCCGCTTTTTTGGCCGTTTTCAATATCTGCTCGAAGAAACTCATTTTAGAGTAGATCGTTACGCCTAAGTATTTGACTGCTGGTTTTGAGTTAATTACCTCCTTGCCCACCCATATTGGGAGAGCAGATTGACTTCTCTTTTTTGTGAGAACCACGATCTCTGTTTTATTCAGAGCTAGTGATAGCACATAGTGCCTCCATCTAGAAATTTACTGTCCGCATCACTCGATTTAGTTTAAATTGTGTCTGCTGATTGTTGCGAGCAGCAGTAAGCACCGCAACATCGTCCGCATTTCCAACTAGACTTGCCTCGTCTAGCATATCACTTCTCAGTAAGCCTTCGTAAAAATCATTCCAGAAGTCGGGTCCTAGGATCGATCTCTGGGCTGCTCCAGCTGTAACCACCATTCTACGCTGACCTTCCTCGGTGTCGTACAACAAGATACGATCCTTCAAGTAGTTGTTTAAAATTCGCAGTAAATATGTTCGTATGCGGAACTTGTTCTCCAGTACCTAAAGCATCCCGCACCAATTTGCGTCATTTCATTTTTTACGTCAATTGTCACCAATAGAACAATTCGTCTCGAAGATTAGTAAAAGCTTCTGTTTTTCTGACGGCTTCCTTTATATGTTGGATCGCATCTATTGTAGATAATCCGGTTCTATAGCCATACTGGTTGGGTGAGAGGTCACCGGCGGCTGGAATCGCGACCTTTATTCTAGCTCTAGTAAGCTTCTCTAGCACTTTGCTCGTTGTGTCAAGCATGCATAAAGGGCGATATGATGAAGGAAGTCTGGGATCACCTATAGGTTTGTTAACCAAATCCACCCTTGCTTTCTTCCAGCGCATGCTGAACACACTCTCCAGCAAACAAGAATTAAATATTTTCAACGGTAAATTTGGGTCTTCTTGAGATACTAATTTTAACACCTCGCTTGGAATCCCATCAGGACCAGGAGGCTCCTTCTTTTTCATTGACTGAATAGCTCCCTTCAGCTCTTCTATGGTAAAAATTGGAACATCAGTTTCTTGCTCGAAAAAGACTTCCGCGCTCTCTGGGTGACTGGGAAAAGAGTTCTCACTATTCTGTCTGTGGTGATTGCGTCCATCATGCGAATTGATTTCTGGGCCCCAAGCTTCTACGTGACGATCTTATACCCTAGTCCCCATGGGTCTCTGTCAATGTCTTCCACCAATTTTTTCCAGCAACAGACTTTGCTTTGGTTGATGGACCGATGAAGTTGTCTCTTAGCTATTTGGTGGTCGGCTGATACCTGATTAGCCTCGGCTTGGTTTTCCATTCGTTGTGTATTCACAACGAATGTTGTGATGGATGGATACCTCACAGGCCGAGATGATAAGCCCCATTGTAGAAGAAACCAGTACATCAGCCGTTACTTTTTTATTCTCCACCTCTGCATGCGACACTCTTTTCACCAATTCCTCCGTGAACCGGGTTATATTTATCCTTCCTAGATTCCATTTGGCCGGTTTATCCTGCGAGCCTTGGTGAGGTCTATTGCTCACCTCAAAAGTGATCTACTGGTGGTCACTCCCACAATAGTCTTCCATAACTCTCCATCTTTGAACGTGTGGTACCAAACCTGTGGATGCGAGAGTAATATCAGAAATTGTCTCAGTATATCCCGACGGTGAAAAGTTGTTGTCGAGCCAAAGTTTAAGACCACAAAACCTGTTCTTGCTGCCATCACTAGGATGAGTCTGCCTCTGGTGTCCAAGTTAGGCATCCCCCATTTGGGTGCTCTTGCATTGACGACTCCGGCTACCACTGTATATCCCGTCGTATTTAAAATTTTATCCTCCAAATCTTCAAGTTTTGATCGAAAAACTGTCATTGCCTCATTTGGGGTAAAGAAGCAGCTAAAAAAATATATTTTTTGATTAGGAACCCAGAAAGCGGCAGTTCCAATTCGTCAGCGTACCATTGTGCGGACTCTTTGTTTGGATACTGCCCGCTCAGTAATAGCACTTCTGTCTCTTTCTCAACTGCTAGTTGTTGAATAAATAATCGGCAGTTCTGCTCCGATTCATATTTCCATGCAGGATGCGTATCATAGGAGATTATTGGCCAACTGAAGTGCTTCTCAGTAAACTTTGCACTTTTTGGAACCAGGAATGTGAGCTAGATATATTTTGTCGATGCCCTTCTCTGAACAGATCACACATCATTTCTGGGCAGTACACATTTTTGCCTTATGATCATTACCCTGATATATGTAACACAGTTTGCTACTGTCTGGACCATTGCAATTATTAGCTATATTGTCATATTCGTAGCATCTGAAACAGCGTGCGGCAATAGCTCTTTCTCGCACCCTGCAGAATATCCAGTCAAGTTTTATTTTACCTTTATTAAGCACCTTAATTGCGGATATTTCCTGCAACTATTTGCCTTGAGTTGATGCTAGTGTACTCAAAATGGAATATCCCACCCAAAGAGCCTCCTCAACTATACTATTGTCTCCGTACAATAATCAATATAACGGATCTCTATGGTCACTCTACCTCCAAGGCTAACCACTTGGGATTTTCCCCTAGAATGTTACATAAAACATAGCATCGCGGAAGCTCTTCTTATTTGTTGTGAAAACGAAAAATGAAAAACTTAAAATCGATATAAGACGCGATCAAAGTCAAGATCATCAAAATTAAGTGTACCGTTATTTTAAAATGTTATAAAATCATGATTTTAATTATTAAATGTTTGACGATGCATGCAGGAATATGTAAATAATGAAACATGTAAGTGAAGTAGCTGTTCGGCAACTGATAAAGCTTCGAATGTCATACGAAATATTATGATTGCACAATTAGACATAAATATGTTTATATGCGAGCGGGCGATACCTTCTTAAGACATATAGTCGGAAAAAAACACTGAGTCATATGTACAATTATTGCATGATTTTCAATCAAAATATCAAATCAATCAACACGTAAATCGGGGTGTGTGTGTATGTCTGTGTTAAAAAGTGTGCCAAACCCAATTAAATTCAAATTAAAATTCATCCAAATTGCTCACATTACAATATGTTGTGTATGTACATAAAAAATAAAAAAAAAAATTAATCAAAATCTTCAAGGCCGTATCAAATCAACACTTATATAAATATACGAATATGTTAGCTATTGCTTACATATATGCTCTATGAATCTTAAAATCCATTCAAATCATACTTAACTAACTTCCTCTTCTTGTATCTATAATTAAGTTTTTTTATTTTATTAAATTGTTATCAATCATTTAGCGTAGTTTAAAGTATAGTTTGCATCGTCGTTTAAATAGTTTTAATTCGAATTTAATAGATCCAAGAAATTTCCTCTCTTCTTAATTAATTATAATACCGGGTTCAACAATAATAAGTCGTACAGTAGCATTTAGTGCGCGCCAAATGGTTAGAGTAGCGCAGCAAAATAGCAGAAAATGTAAATATTTAAGTTAACGTTTTGAATTAAGATCTTTTCAATCACGCAATATTACAATCATTGAAGAAAATACCCGCAAGCGTTTAGAGCGTTTCTTCTTGTTGGTGTTGTTGTTGTATACGAGTATATTCTTAATTTTATATAATTTAATTGGATAAATTGATTGTTTATAATGAAAATATTCGCGTTTTTATGTAGTATTGCAAATTTTTAAGTACATAGACGTGTGTGTTACAAGGTAAATCTAATTATAATGTTACGCGCGCGGTTATTTGGCTTGTTATATATATTGATCCCTTTCGAGTTTAGAAAAAACTTGTACGAAAAGTTTAATAACTTTTTATTGGTTGGAATAAGTGGAACCAAAAATCAATTTACACAATTGTGCCATCGAAAAAAACGTTTGTGTAAAATTGTAACTGATTTAAATAATGTGCACACTCATTTTTTGCATATCAAAAGTCTTGCATTTTGTGGCAAACATAAAAAATAATAAAGAGAATATAACAAATGGTGCAAAGTTTAAAAACAATTTAACGAAATTGTCCCGTTTTAATTATCTAGAAATATTGAAAAAGCACAAACAATAGAACCTTTAACCATCGCCTGGTGAACCATACCATACTGCAAGTATGTCTCAATTTAAATATGTGATTGAGCCAAATAAAAAGAAAACGGTGGATGAGGTAGCTGCCATGTTGTCACATGAACACCACTGTACCTAGAGGCACAATTTGGTTTGATATTGCTCGTAATTTAGAAACATTATATAGTATCAGAGTGAGTCAAAGTATTGCTGAACGTCTGGGTACTTCTAATCGACGTCGCAAACAATAATTTTGATTATGTCCATTACGTTTCTTAAAACTCCCTAGAAAATGTTTGTTGTTTAGCTCGAAAAAATTTAATTGGCATACAGCTTAAGGAAAATTACCTGCTCGGCGGTAAAATTGCAAAAAAAAAGTTTGGCTAGCTTTGTTAATAAATAGAATATTCACTATGAGCCCTGAAAACTCTTAACTCATAAACCAAAAAGCATGGCGCTCTCGCATTTGGGCCACCATTTGGGCCACCATCATTGGGTCACATTTTTCTAGTATGTAAGAGGCTATCGAGACACGTTTGTACCCTTTTTTGGGCATTAAACCGATTAGGCCGTACCCCTCCCGGATTCTCCAACAAACCAACCGCAACGTTTAAGTTTTGAACAACTTGAAAGAGCAAAGTTGATCTCTACTCTGATGAGCAAAACTGGCTACTCTCTCAAAAATTGATGCACCAGCTATTTAAACGATAGCAGAACATGAAGAAGCCAGCGTATTCGCCGCTGACCCTTTACTTAATGAATGACAGCAATAATTTTAGTTTAGTTACTGATCTCAAGGTTTAAAAGTATAATTGGTACGAGTCATCATCGTTACGTTTGGGACCATTTATCATGCAAATGACCCACACCCACACAATGAAAGCAGCCACTTCAGTTTTTTAAATTTGTAGTGAGCACAACCAAATTAATTGCGTCTAGGAAGCTTACACGTGTGATCATATATTTTGATTTGTACTCATTAATTTGGAAACTAACGGAAGCTGAGAATCATACAAGTGAATCCTAAAATTACTTTACAGTGTTGCCGTTCAGACAAATCCGACAGATATTACATATGCACGGCTTATGGCAAATTATTCTAGAAACTTTAGCCAATCACGCAGCTCTAAAAATAACAATAGCCAATGGCAGGGCCGCATTCGGTAAAGTTGCCTAAAATTGTGACAATCCATGCAAAAACTCAACAAAATAATTAGCGCTTACATTTAATTTGAACTTACAATTCTATTCTTAAAAGGACTTAGGAAATTTAGGCTTTCATCTTAGCAGCATTGAATCGTCCAATTGGCACGAACAGGGATTTGAGCTATACTAATACTATTTGATTTATTTTAAATCTCACTTAAACATTGACTCCAATTTGTTCTTATTTGGCCGGTTATAAATAGTGAGGGGCTGTTAAATAAATTTCCAAAAATGGAGAAACTAATCGCACAACTGAACAATTAAGTTGCTGAACTTAAAAGAGAGAACTCTACCCTAAATCTGTCGTCAAACCATATTCAGTCATCATTTTCAGGTTGCTGCGGCAATTTTCAGTCTATCAACATAATAATAGATTCAATGTTCTGAGTCAAGAGGAGTATTGCACAGATTAGGAAGAACTGGAAAATGAAGTTTGGAGTGCTGATAACAGAAATTCTAGGAACTGTAGCCGCACAAAAACGGAAACTCTTCCAAAAAAAATTTTTTAGGTGTGAACAATAACACTGAAAACAAAAACCCAAAAATACCAATGCCTCCACCCATTTTCGTGAGCAATATCAATAATTTCAAACTTTTTCGACAGAAAATAATAAAAACCACTAGTGAATCAACTAATTTTAAGGCGCTTTCAAATAGTGGCATTAAAATTATTTTTCAAAAATGAAAATGATTATAAAAAGGTCAAAAAATTACTGGAAGAATTAAAAAAGCGCCCAGTAACCAACTAGAAAATATCGAATATCACACCTAATATCTAAAGAGCGAAAAGGCTTATAGAGTGGTAATCAGAGGCTTACCATCTTTTATTAGTCACGATGAAATTAAAGCAAACTTAAAAAAAATGAGACATGATGTCGCAGGTATTATACCACCATATATACCAATTGGTACAACCTGATATTACGCCTTCATGCGCAAATCTAAATATTGCGGCAGCATACTGTCCTCCACGGCATACACCAACGAAGTTACAATTTAATGACGTCTTCAATAGACTCGGTCCAAGATTTATTATTGGAGGGGACTATAATATAAAACATACAGCTTGAAATTCCAAGCTACTTTCTCCTGGGGAAAAAATGCTTTGTTTAATGCTATTCATAAAAACAAATGCAAAAACTTATCTCCAGGGGGCCAACGTATTGGCCAACGGATGCAGGCGAAATATCAGATCTACTTGATTGTTCCATTATAAACGGTATTTTATTCAGTTACACTGAACTCATAGAAATTTATCACTTAACATCTGATCACATTCCTGTGTTGTTGTCAGTAAGTGCTATAGTCATCAAAAAAAGGAAAAAGCAAAACCTTACAAACAGATCCACGGATTGGGAAAAATTGAAAGAGTTAGTTGAATTAAAAGTTAGTATTAAAAGTAGCGAAGAATTGGAACAACAAACAAACAATTTCATTGAATACACTCGCATGGCCGCTAACTAGCTACTCCAGAATTAAAGGACAACGCAGAGATTGAAGTCAAATACCCGGCTGAAATCAGGGAACAAATCAAGGAAAGAAGAATATGGCATCTCACCAGAGATCGGGATGACAAGACAACTTTCAATCGAACAAGCAACAGAGTCGATAGGCTAATTAAAAGCTTCAAACAGGATTGTTTAGACCACTACATAAGCGAGCTAGGCCCACAAATGAACAAAAACTACTCCTTATCGAAAGCAACCAGAAAATTTAGTCGATCTTTAGTTCGAGTACCACCTATAAAAAATGCTCAAGGCAGTTGGGTTCGACAAGACAAAAAAAAAGCGGAAGTCTTTGCTCAACATGTAACAACAGTATTTTAATCCCATGATATTCAATCCAACATTGACGTAAAACCTGTTTACCAACCACATCAGGATTTAAAAAGGGTTAGCCAATGGAAATTGCTGAAGAAATTAACAAAAATGTCATAACCAAAAAAAGGAACTTCCACGTAAAGTATTTATCATGATTACATACTTATTTAATACCTGTATGAGATTATGTACCCAAATCATTTACAACGGCACAAATAATTATGCTGAAGAAACCAAATGAAGAAGTAACATCATCTAGACCTATTTCACTGCTTCCAACCCTATCAAAGCTGTTTGAAAAACTACTTCTAAAACGTCTAAGGCCAATGGTAAAGGTTCCTGACTTTCATTTTTGGATTCAGGAATAACCACTCCACAATGAATCAAGTCCATTGAATAACTTATACGGTAATTGAGCAAGCGTTAGAAAAAAGAAATATTGCCTTGCTGTATTTCTGTATCCCAGGCCTTTGATAGGGTTTGGCACAATGGATTGACATTCAAGGTAAGCAAAATGCTACCAAAAAAAATATTACCCGCTGCTTGAATCATACCCTTCTGTTTGCCAATTCAGAGTCATCCATGTCTGACTTTTATCCAACGCTAGCGAGAGTTCCACAGGGAAGCGTATTGGGACCCATCCTATATGTTCTCTGTACTGTGGTTATAACTACAACGAATAAAACTTTCATCGGCACGTTCGCTGATGACACTGAAATTAGTCAGTAGACGAATCACAACCAATAACAGTGGAAAATCTTCAACGAGCAAAGAGTAATGTTACTAAATGGAGAATGGACTGAAAAATCATGCTTAATGAGGTCAAATCAACCCTTGTGACATTTACCCTCCGACAAAAAAATAAAAGTTTACGCATATTCCTCAATGGGTGCAAGTGCCGCAGGCTGTATCGGCAAAATACCTTGGTCTGCATTTAGATTCAAGGCTCAAACATCACGTGAGACAAAAATCTGAACATATGCGATTAAAACAACGACAAATGTACCGGTTAATTGGGAATCGTTCTAAAATGAATCTGAATTGCAAAATACTAGTCTACTAGACTATCTTCCAACCGTTATGGCTGTATGGTGCTCAGCTATGTGATTGTACTCATAAATCTAAGAGACATTATACAACGTAATCAAAACAAATTTCTGTGAAAGATCACCAACGCTTACCGATTTGTGACTAACAGGGAAATACAGACTGATCTATAAATACAATTGATAGATGACGTTATCCAGTAATGTGCCATAAAACATGAGAAGAGATTTATTACCCACACCAACGTTGAGGCCGTACAACTACTGGATAATACAAACGAAATAAGGCGGCTCAAAAGAATCAAACCACGTGAACTAACCGTATATAAATATTATATCTCAAGGGAACTAGACACTGGTCCAGCAGACCCACACAAATGTATGCTTATCTCTTAAGTACTACTGTTATCCCAGCTAATGAATTAATAATGTTTAAGATTGTAGTAGCCATACCAATAAAGGAGTTTAAAAAAACAAAAAATTGGGCCGGTACACTATAAAGCTCAAGATTATCAAGAATTTCTTTTGTCTGACGAATGTCAAAATGCATTATCGCTACTTAAAAATAAATTGGCCAGACTTGTTCTCTCACTGAGAGGCTGAACATTTCATTAATACTGATGCATTAAACACTGCCGTTGGTCGAGTCCTCTAACATTTTAATATAAATTATTGAAATCATCTTAGATTTTTCTCTAAAAAATTTTCAGATGATTACCGTTAATATTCATCGTTTGAAAGCGAATTAATCGCAATATATCTTGCTAATTTTTTTTAGATATTTTGTCAAAAGTCATGATTTACTTTCTAGGTTCCAAATGTCACTCCAGTTCATCATGCAAACTAGAAATTTTTAAACTTCTTGGCCTTACGATTTACTACGAGACATCAACTGGGAACAATCACCCATACATTGCAGAATCATTACATCGATTATTTTTCAAAACTTCAAAGAACATTTTACATCCTGGTGTCCGTGCCAATGAAAAATTGATTATAGCTCACTATTTTAGGACTAATTTAATTAAAAACGTGACCAATTGGACACAATCTTCTTTAATCTGCCAATATGATCGAAAGTCTCAGGGCAGTTTAACAGACAGTTTAATGCTGTACCGGAGACAACACCATTCGCTGGAGCTCAAAGATGCCAATAATTTTACTTGAAATCTGAGCCACGGTCAAAAAAGATCTGAATTACTCATCTGCGGAAATTTTCACATCTTTTCATTTTGTTTTTGACAACTTTCATCTACAGCAATGGACTCATTTTGAACATGTATATAATAAGTCAGAGCAATACTCCTTTTAAAGACCATAGGTATAGTTCATAGGCAAGGTGCAGTTTGATAGTACTTTAAAAAAAAGTGAACTGTGCTCGTTGCCGAGCTGTTATACTCTTATGACTTCAGTCTTCCACTAATTGCGATCCCTAAATAAAACTTCTCTTATCTTCTCATAACAAAACGAGCAAAAATTATGCTTATTTACAAAACGATAGAACTGCCAAAAGTGGTTCTGTACCAAATGTACAGGTAGTTTTGGTGCAATGAAAGCCAATAATGGTCTTTAACAATTGTTTTCGTACTTAAACAACTTTACGATGTAAAACACATATCATCGTAAAAGTATGCCCCAATATACAAAAATCAAAGTAATAAATTATTTTAATTAAAATTTGTCATTTTAGTGTCGCACACACATGCCCAATTATTTTTTTGGTCACCATGGATATTTTGATACAATCAAAACATAAATCAAAAATGTATTTTCGATAACATATCAAGGAAGCTTGTTATTTGCATTTTAATGCATTTACCAAGTGAATCATAGGACGCAAGTTAAGAAGAATTGGTTTGTATATGAAGATGGAAATTAAGAGATGTTTCGCATGAATCTTGTGTTTCGTATTAACTTTCATTGAAATTCGATTTGATGGTAGTTTTCTACGGAACATCAAAATTATGTAGTCTTAAGACACTCATAAATGGGATGTTCTGACGTGTAAGATAGTTTTTTATATATACATTTCTTTGGTTCAATAATTTGTGGCGATGTGTATCGCTAAGCTGTAATAATTTCGAATATTTTTCTGTAATGCCCTGAACCCGTAAAAATGTATTATTTTGTTAACTGATTCAGAGGTTACCTTTTTTGATAAAATGTTAGTGCTTATCACTTGCAGAATGGTTAAAAATCATAGCTCTAGAGATAAGTTGAAATGTTATTGTTTTTAAGCCATAACCATCAAGTACCAGCGGGTGTCACCATCGGATCATAAAGAGCGCAATAAATTGTATGTAAAACATATGAAAGCATAAAAATCAAAGTGTAGATGAGCTCATTGTGGTTGTTAAGCTCAAAAAATGAACTAAAATTATGTGATTGTTATCAAAAACACGAATTCGTTAAAAAAGGCTTATGCTGTGTGCCTCATGCCAAAAAATTCATCTAAATCGATAACTTTTCTAATTGTTTATTAGTTCGTAATAATTATTCCTAAATAGCACTACTGTTAGTACTACAAGCTATGTCTGACTATATTCCTGTTTCTAAATTATTAACTTTTAATGCTTGTATTCGTTTAAATGTTTTGGTATGTTGCACTTGAATTAATCATTTCCAGCCTTCTCATATATATGGTGCACACCTGGTCAATGATCAAATACTTTAACTTATTTATATAGCAATAATAATTCCCGTACGTTTGCTTCTCCGAACTAAAATATTGCTTTTCAAAGAATCACAGGATGTCCCTTTTAAATATAATGGTCCTAACAAACGAAATGAGTCATACAAAGCACGCAGATGTCAACTTCCTCAATACTGTCGCAACCCTTTCGATAGTCCACGAATTTTATTACGCCTTTTATTTTTGGTTTGATCAACTGATGAGAACCTGTCAAAATAGCTAGAACCACAGACTATGTGGAGTAGAACACTGCGTTTGCGTGAGACCAAAAGTAGACATGGTTTTACTTACTTTTGAGTTAAATCTGAGATTAATCTTATATCCGAAAACATCTGTTTTAGGATACCACCGCAGACTTAAGACTTTTTAAATGGTGCACTGCTTCTTGATATCCAAATTTGTATGTTTTCTAGGTAGTGTTTCACCCAGTACTTATTACCTATACGTTTCTAGATTTTGACTACCAATGCTTCATTTTTAAACCAGTCACTATGTAAATGTCTTAATTTGAACTGTGCTGAGCCTTCAACAGTGGTTTCCTACGTCTCGAATTTTTTGAGATAATCGTATACATAATGTTGATCAGATAACTCAATGTTGATCTCAGTTTTTTTTTCATTTTCATAGCCCGTTCGTTCCTATTGAAAATCGGTTCACGATTTATATTTCCCTCTTCAAACGCAAACTATGTCTTAATAAATTTATGAAGGGCTTCATTCGTCCATCCCATAGCTAAGCCAAATTTTTATCCCCAAATGTTAATCAATTCCACATTCTCTGACTTCTAGTGAGATGGCGAATGATAGAATCAATTAAAATTTTTAAAATCTGTTCAATTTACACAGAAGCCAGACTGTGGGTTCAGTCACAAAGGACAAAGTATTGAGTGCCAACGTGATGGTAAACTAAGACATGAATCTACGATGGTGTCGACAAAAAGAAGAGTTTGCCTAATGGAAACTCAGCTTCCAATAAGTGCGATGCCGAAAGAGAGTTTAAATAGTAAAAACAAAGTATGAAGAAACCGGTAAATTTGTAGTTCGTTTGCCATTTAATGATACCAACTCTAAATTGAGCGTTTCATTATCAGTGGCATGTAAACGGTTATATATCCAATTGACTGACGTTTGGCCTGGGATTACCAAAAAAGGAACTAGTACGTAGCGTACTTCAGGAATAGTTAAAGATGCCACAAAGCTGTGAGTTATGTTTGATAAAGGTCAAAATAAAGGTCATGCAAGAGAAGTGGTAAATCACTAAATTATATTTTATTGCAAGGTCCAACAACCATTTGCCAATTGGCCAATTTTCAAATCAGCTGGTTTTCAATTCAGAAAATGAGCATTCAATGATATTTTATAAAGCAAACCAGACATTGTTAAGGTTATTGGTGATGAAATGGAAGCAATAAGTTTGCTAAGATTACAGTGGATCTCCAAAGAGGACTGTTAAGTGTTCAATGTTCATGATGGGGCGACCAAAAGAAGATTTTTATTGGATTCAACGAAAATTTTGGACGCATTGGATTGGTCATCCCATATAAAAATTAGAGTTCGAGTGACAGAGCGTATTGTGCAGTGGTTTATAGCCAAACTAGAGGAACGTAATACTAATACCAGATTGAAAGCTGTTTACCACGATTACAATTATGTATGGAACACAACTTTTGGCTAAAACCAATAACAGAGACAATAGTTTTGCAAGTTAGTATAGCATAAAAGCATGAACAGACTCTGAAATTGTATTTGCTTGGTTGAAGGATGTTCCATAGTGGAAAACACATGTTGTTAATAGAGTTTAAAATATTCTAACAGCCTGTCTAATAAGTATATGGAGACAAGTGAAATTGTTTTTATCAAAAATATTGTTATTATTAATATTTTCGATGAATTAATTAAAACAAGTAGTTTAGTTTTTATTATAGTGAAATTATTTTTATTTTTATTATTTATTGTTCATAAATATATTTCGGAAAATAAAATTTTTTTTTTTTTTTTTTTTTCCATCATCAGTATTATTTTTATTTTTATTATTTATGAACAATAAATAATAAAAATAAAAATAATTTCACTATAATAAAAACTAAACTACTTGTTTTAATTAATTCATCGAAAATATTAATAATAACAATATTTTTGATAAAAACAATTAATAAGTGAAATAAGCCACACGAAAATAATAAGAATTTATAATGAATTCCTATAATAATTTCAAGTGAAATTGGTAAGATTAGTAGGAGGAAAATTGGCAGACCTCGTATTATAAAGCGTAAACACAGTTTAAAGAAGTAGAATTAAAAGCAAGATCACGAGACACATGTTTCACAGTGGATGCTGAGGAAACTAAGTGCGACAATGTCCTGGAAAAACTGTTAAAAAATAAGTAATCATGTACACGAATTATTAAAGTTTTGGCGAAGTGAAGCGGCAATTATGCCGATTTTGTGTGTTATGTTAAAGATGTAAGGCTGAAATAAGGGTTCAACAAATGGATCAATTACCTAACAAACGAGTGTTGAGTACTAGTCAATCATTTTTGAACAAAAGGATTTAAAGCTTGTAAGAGACCTGACGACCGGAAGATTTATCGCCTGGACCCGCCAGATTGGGTGTAAGTGAAATGTTAAACAGGATTTCAGCAACGGCTGCAAGAGGAATGCAAAAAGTAGGAGTTGGGAAGTTTGTAACTCACAATTTGATTGTTTGACATTTCATCCCATCTATCAGTCGCAATTTTGAAGACCTTGAAATGTTGCAGCGAGTGGATTTCAAAACAAGAACCTACATACATTACAACAGCGGCGTAAATGAACATTCATGGTTGGTGATATTGATTGAGGTTATCAAAGGTGAATAAATTACAGTAGGGAGTTGGTCATTAACCAAAAATTATTGATTCCATGCTCGTCGCGAACTCATACAAGTTACCAAAGTAGTTCCCATGGTTAATAAAACTAACGAGCCATTATGTGTCCCACATTTAAAAGTCTATACATTTTTGGAGATGTTTTTTACCAACTGCTTTTGAATAATCCGTTAATATTCCAATATTATCGAATCCTTCTAAATCTAACGTGGTTCAAGAAACTGCTTTAAATGAGTATTCTTCGGAATATTATCGCATGTTCAAATTTAACTATCTAACAGACCCTCTTCTTAAAAATTGTACTGCATTCAATCAATTTATCCATTATTCATTTACAACAACACCACACCATCCAAAATATTAATTTTAATGTCCATTAATTACAACAATCAGACGCCATAACCACTGTGCATGATGAAATATAACCGATAAACTCGCATATTTCTCCAGCCACATTTCAATTATACGAGTTTATGGTATAGATATAAGTGTATATATGAGGTGAATGATGATCATGTTATGTACGATCGGTATACCCATCACCAATAATAATAATAATAAAAATTACTTTTTACCGTTTTTTTTTTTTTATTTTGCAATATTTTCGAAACGGGGGAAAATGAAAAGATTTTCCATTGCGATAAGAAAATTGGATTGTAAAATTTTAGTGCATCGCGAATTAAAAATATGTTCGATATGTGAAGAAAACATGATTTTTTTTTAGTTATTCTACACACACACACAGTGCACATAAAAATCAACAGGTTGGCTTGTACCGCGTATATGTTCCTCATACATTCTGATTGAGATTTCAATAAACCTCATGGTTGTGGTACATGCACAAAACTCATAAAAATTAAACAGAACGAAAAGAAAACAAAAACTGTTGCTGATTGCAATACATGGCATAAAAATTAAAGTGTTTTTATCACTGTAGTCCGTATAGTAAACGATCGATTGATCGTTCGATCGATCTGAAAGATAACACAAAACCTAATTGATTTTTTTGCGCTTTTTTTTTATTTTAACGGTAGGCTAAACACTTTGGTAATTTATTTTTAATTAAACATTAAAAATCAATTTTGTAATGAGATGGAAAATTAACAAAAATTTGATCAGCGATAACAAAGAATTGGATTTTAATTTTTTGGAATTGACTTTTTTCTTTTTTTTTTTTTTTTTGATTGGCAATGGTGAGTGATCTTTGTCGCGATGTAATAAATTCTTTATGATATTAAACTTTCACTAAATTGAAACGACCACATAAAAATAATTCGATAAATTATCACATTAATTTTAATATTAAGATGATGGGGTATAGTATTCGCGCAGACATATGATCGACGATCGAAATTTATTGCAGTTTAAAATTTATGCCGAAATTATGGGAATTACGTCAAGTTTTTGATGTAATTTTTATAAATTGTTTGCCTAGAGGGGACCATCTTCATTACAGAATATATTGGTGTGAAGAAGCCCATATAGTGAAGTTGTACACTTAACCAGTTATATTATTTCAATTTGTGGTTTAAAATAATCAGAATAATACAAGACACAATTTAGTAGTCCCTTATTTATGGACAACTATTTTTTTTATTATGATTTTAAATATAAACTACAATCACAAAAGTACAGATAGTAGATTGTCGTCAAGTCATTTAGTGATCTATTAATGATCAACGTCCTCCTTCTATCAACATTTCTTTTTATCTAATTATCCAATGATCTACTAATTATCTCATCTATTAATCTACTCATCTACTCATCTACTCATCTACTCATCTACTTATCTACTCATCTAACCATCTACTCATCTACTCATCTACTCATCTACTCATCTACTCATCTACTCATCTACTCATCTACTCATCTACTCATCTACTCATCTACTCATCTACTCATCTACTCATCTACTCATCTACTCATCTACTCATCTACTCATCTACTCATCTACTCATCTACTCATCTACTCATCTACTCATCTACTCATCTACTCATCTACTCATCTACTCATCTACTCATCTACTCATCTACTCATCTACTCATCTACTCATCTACTCATCTACTCATCTACTCATCTACTCATCTACTCATCTACTCATCTACTCATCTTTTCATCTACTCATTTACTCACCTACTCCATGTGTGGGTTAAATTTGACATAAAACGTTATCAGGAGATGCAGTTTTAAACAGCGTCTTTTTCTTATATCAGAGGTGGTGGAAATTAAACCTAGTAGTAGGTATAAAATACTAAGAGAAGATACCACAGTAAAAAACCAAGAATGAAGAAAAGCAAATATCAAATTAAGGAGCAGAGATTTGAAAAACTGGTACCAGCCTCACTCATTGTGAATATGCGGTGAGCTAACGGGCTCTTAGTCGTTGAAATTCAACTACGTTATGGTTCCGTTAACTACGTTAAGGTGAATGTAGAGATATTCTAAATAAGGACCAGGATAGATACAATGTGTATGGCGAAATAAAGTGAAATTTTGCGGTTGATTAAACTATACTTTAACATGCTGAAAAGGGAATTTCAAGAACTCAGTGAGAAATTGGTTAAAATTGGTTAAATCCGTGGTGGTTTTGAAGGAAAGTTGTGCAAAAGAAAAGTTGTCGGTAACCCATGCTAATCATCACGTAATAGCAGAGATTGTTTATGGTTAAGCGATTGAAGACCCCTTATCAGCAGGAATTTTGACTAATTCAGATAAATGGTTAAGTGAAAACCTGAACGCTTCTAATGTAGACACAGCTTAAAAGAAAAGATATTCACTACCCAAAGCGGTACAACCAAAGCGCGCCCTTGATAAATATGTAACCAGTCTTAGTACCAGAAACGAAACTAGAAAAATTGGTGAAGATAAACCAGAATGGCAAAAAATTTCATCAAAAAGCGAAAAGAAAATCAAAACCGACCAGCTCGACCGGATGCGTTTTTTGATTTAAAAAATGAGCTGTATCGTATCCTGAACTACTAAGGAAAGTAAAAGCGGACTCAGAACTTGCTGGTCTCATGCAAAAAGTTATTCATACTTAACATAAACTACGAAGAAATATATTTTTCAAGAGTTGCAAGGCACCAATGGCAAATAATTTTTTTGGAATTATTTATTTCATTGGTTGGAAAATTTGACACAGAAAACGCTTCTAAAAATAAGGGATATATTGATGTAGAGACTATCCAGGGCAAAGAACTTCTGTCTCTTGAATCGCTGGTGGAAGAGACTAAAGGTATTTTTTCTATAAAAACGCTGAAACGCACAAATGGCATCCAATAAGAAGCATTTGTATTGGTAACAAAAATGGTCGTATTGCAAAGGACTGCAGTAATGATCAGAAATACATGCTTTATAGTAATAAATCCATTGGAAGGAATAGACATGCTGCTTGTAGTTTGAAATGTGTCCGAAGATGCGGTTGATACCAATTACATCTTAACCACTGTGAGCTGCGCAAGACCTCTTATAGCAATCAGTACGTGATTTGGGTGCAGAAGTTGTTATTGTATTGTATAAAACTTAGGCAGCAGAGTTTTACAATCGCGCTGCTGCCTGTGTCTGTGGAAAGATACCCTTTAGGATATTTAGGTTATTTAGGATTAGTTTATCGTCTATGAGTTTGCAGTTGGCAAAATAGAAGACGGAAAATGTTCTGATTTTCACTAAAATGGTAAGCATAAAGGTTATATTGGGCGGAAAACAGATTGTGATAAATTGCATTGTTCCAGCCAGCCTGCAGTGACGTGGAAAATAGTCTGGCTCATGAATTCTGTAATCCAATAGGGGAACAAAGATGTATTCATCGTCATCACCGATTGCAATCAAGTGATGAATATTTCTTTTTTCAACTTCTCCCCCGTTTGGATTTGAACCTAGTACCTTTCGGTTTAAACACCGCACCTTTAACCACTGTGCCAATTGCTTGGTGATATTTTGAACATAAAATATATCGTGTCTTTTTAATTCATATCGACGATTCAATTTTGACGGTCTTGAGTTTATTACTAATAATTTGATTCGTGCTACTACTTTAAATTTTTTTTTAAATTGCAATACTTGCTAAAATAGCTAATTTAACTAATAGTCATCCTTTGTTTTTGCCATACTGGGGAATATTCTGATAAACATTACGGCCCATCATGGAAGCTATGCCAGCTGGTTTATCGCCCTATGACACATGATTGCGCCCGATGACGATTTTTTACAAATATATCTTTTTCACTTGGTTAGGCAGACAGTCAATCATACACGATTGTCGAGTCAGAACAAGCCGTTACCGCTGCTATTATGTTTTAGTTAAGTGGTTCTTTCACAATAGTTAACAACCTTAATTTTTCAATTCCAATTTTGGAATAGTCAATGGTTTTACTGGTGATACCTTTGACTTACTTGTGAGCATTTACACTTTAATCTTATCTTAATACAGAAACCCAATATAAACCACTATTCCATACGCCTGTTCACTTAGGCACAAAATTTCTGAAGTTCAATGCATTTGGTTGTAATATTCCACCGCCTTGGAATCATTAGTTTTTCAAGTTTCACTAGCTTACTTCGTATTGCTATCCATTTTTTTTTCAAGGTTATCGGTAGTTCAAAATCCCCGTCTAATTTAATTTGTATATGCAGTAATATCTGAATAGATATTATGCATAAGGCGATATTAAGTCCAGTGGATCGAATATACAACTTGCTTCGCTCAATACATCCCGTTTTGATGATGTACTTTGTTTAATAATACCATGTTGGAATAAACCAATTTTGAAATGGATCACACGGTAATAACCTTAACTCCTTCACCATATTGTTCTCTGTTATGTCCCTTTGTGAAAGCTCTTGGTCCAATTCTAGTACACTCTCAAAGAGCTTAACACCTACTTTGCAAAAGCCATTTTGTGTTTTGCCAATCAGCTGTTTAAAGTTTCACAATCGCTTCTGGAAGTATTTTATGCCCACCAGAATTAATATAAGTAGACATAATTGATGATAGAAGAGTTTGATTTATGGATGATGGTATATCTGTAAGTTATTGCGATCCAAAGACGCTCCACGTTTTTGGGTTTGTGGTTTGGGAACACTTCCGTGCTTCGTAAATGACTTCTAATCGAGAGCATGCAATCGTTAGAATTCCGCCACAGCATCTTTGGCTTATCGTAGGAAGCAACTAACCAAAGGTTGGATTATTGGGCTGACCACCCGCATCCGTAAAAAACCTCAATATTAAATATATCAGCAAAAATAATAGATACCACCTAAATTTAACCGCTCACACTTATTTTACCAGGCCTGCAATTTAGGATCAATATACTGGAAAGTGCAATCGCTAAGAAATCCATGCGTTTTTAATGGCACTGTATCAGCCATGAAAGAGTATTTTTTGAAACTCGTTGCCCTCCAAAAAACTCAATGGCCAAACAGTGGAGATCACGTGTCCCAAGGCTATACGTTGCCTTAAAGTGGAGTTGACTTCGACAACCTTTGTGTTGATTTTATTCTTGGGCTCAAGGTTAAAAAGGTTATTTTGGATTTCAAAGCAGATAATCGTATTTGTAAGCTACGTTTAGACAACCTGACAGTCATTTGTGTTCATACGCCCACTGATGAAACCAATCCAAAGATAAAGACTCCTTTTACAATAATTTGGATGATCTGATGGGATCTCTAAAGGAGCACAATAAATAATATAAAATAGTGATAACTATTACTTTAATTCTATAGAACTGTCAAAATCAGGTTGACTTATGTGAAAACATAGGTTCATACTCTCGACACAATATACCGACCGATAATGGGGAAATAGTTATGTGCTTTGCGGTCGCCCATAACCTCATTGTGACTAGCATATCTTTCCTTATAAAAATAACCACTTGTAATTATGGACACACCTTCGTAAGACGTCTCGCAGTCAAATTGACCATATGTTAAGTTTAAAATAAAGGTCTTAGGTTATTCAAGATGTACCATATTGTCGGTCGTTTACCAAATTTTTAAGCAGTGATTATAAATTAGTCACTGCAAAGCTAAGATGGCAGATTTCGTACAAGTCAGAGATCGCAGGTAATGTAATTTACGTTTTAACTGCGAAGGTCTGACAATCGAAGATGAGAAAGCACAATACCAGAATCTTGTTAGCAGTAGCATTATGGAAACCAACCCTGATGGTGTTACTATGACGGGAACGCTCTATTAGAGATATTCAAAACTTCGGATATCAATGCTGCCTAGGCGACTCTAAGTATGGTTGAAATTAAACAAAACAATTAATTGGTTTGATGAGGAGTGTTGTCTTGCCGTCGATCAATAGAATATAACCTAAAAAAAACAGGACTATGTTTTACAATGGCAAGGAAGAACAAAGCAATTCTTGCAAAGAAAACCGCTAAATAAATTTCTGAACGGAAAAAGCGAGAATAGTTGAAGTCTGAAGTCTTAAGAGTACAAGAACTCAGCAAGGAGCGATGGGTTGATTGCATTAATTCCGAGATCTTGATATTCGGAGGGGATAATTTGGCTAACTATCTTTTCGACGTTATTCTGATGAATGAAAAGTCGCCACTTTGTACCCTTTTTTTAAAAATTGAGGTTCTTCAAAAAGTGAAAACTATCGCAGCATAGCTCTCTTTTGCACATCATATAAATTATTGTCTCATATAATATTGGAAAGAAGTGCTCCCCTGTAGGCGGAAATTGTATAGGAGACCTCCAAGTAGGATTTCGGCCGAATCAATCTGTCATTGATCAAGTTTTTTAGCTGTGGATGATTCTTTCTAAATATTACAAAACATCTTATGACGTCTTTAGATTAGCAACAAGCGTTGGTTTGCTTTACAATTTCTGTATTTACCTGACAAATAATTGCGTTTCTGGAAAATAACAGTAATGTAGTCTCAATGATGGGTCAAAGTTGAGAAAAAAATTTCAGAAAATTTTGCAGTTAACTTTTGTGTACTGCAATGAGGTTCCTGTAACGGAAACTTCGTAAAATATTTCGTAAAAGTAAAGCACGTCAGGACAATATATTGCACCGTCCATCTGTAATAGGATTGAATGACAACGGTGTCAAAAACTACTAGATCCGCTTGTATGATTCTAAGCTTCCGTTTGTCTCAAAGTCGATGAGTCTAATACAAAATATATGACCATTGGTTTTAGAGACCACGATGACGAGTTTCCGAAACCTTTGTCATGAATGACAAGGAATTAGTGTCATTCATGAAAAGCGTGTGAGCGGAGATATAAAATCAATACTTGTCTCTAGCAACCGTGCTTTATATGCCTTACGCCCACTGCTGAAAACGAAACATTTTGATTTTAGATCTTTTTAGTAAATTGGGAAAGCTAGAGTCACATTGGTCAAAAATCATTTGATGAACGTAATTTAGGCAAGACAACTCTTTCATTTGAAGAACTATCCACAATTATATCACAGGCGGATGTTGTGTAAATTCAAAATTGCAGTCACCAACAACAACAAATCCACAAACCTTTCGTTCTTCCGATTTCAATCCCCGAAATTTTACCTAAATAAATAATAAAGTGAAGGTTGTTATACCATTTTCTAAAATACATTTAGCCAAAAATCTGTCAATTCTAATAAGATAATGACAACCATATACAGTCTGATGACAATTAATTCATTTGTCAATAATATTTAATAATTAGACCAATCGATCGATAGTCGACAGTAACACCAAATACGTATATCAAAAATATTGCGTATGATATTGCGAAAGTTCATATACGCACGCACGTGTGTACTTAGTCGTCGTCTATATAAAAAAATCTAGCTAATACCTAAAAGTAACTTTCTTTTTCGCTAACTAAATTTTATCTCACATATAATATGTGTCTAGATTTAACTTCATGATTAATTGTAAGATTATTCAAATAAAACCAAATACCAAAAATCTATATCATTAAAATGGACAATCATTTAAAATCTGTTTGCGAATTAATTGGAATTTAATTACCATTCGCCGACTCTCGAGCACCACCACATTATTTTTTTTTCCTTTTCTTTTATAATTAATGAGTTTGTTAAACCAAATGATATCTTATATACATGTACCACAAGGAATAACATTACTGTCACCAAACAATTTAAGATTTTGTGTGTGCAATATAAAATCATAATTGTATATACCTATATTGAGATCTACTTACAATTTATAATAAATGACATGGCATAAACAAAAATTGTCTGCACTGCTGCCGCTGCCGCCGCCGCCGCCGCCGTCGCTTAACAAGAGTATAGATATAACATTAAGTGTCATATTATTTGATTGATTGTAATTCATATCAATCATTTGATTTCTTTTTATATTATAACTTATAATATATACGATCATGTACCTAACGATATTGTATGTACGATTACAACAACATGTCCAAGACGTTTTAGTTTATAGTTAACGAAAACCAATTTCACTTTCAATTTCAAATATAATTCCAATAAAAAAAAAAAATAAATATCTTCAATGGTATTTAATCTGATTTGAAATTATGATAAGGAATGGATTTAATATTTTTGCGTCAATTTTAATTTTTTTTTTTTTGTTAAGAGAAGAAAAGAAATTGGAATCAAGATAGACATAACGTTTTTGTATATCGTATATAAAGAAAGGTAAACGAAAAAAAAAATTGATCTCATTTTAATGTGTTATGATCATGTTGATGATGATGATGGTTAACTAACATAAAAATGGTATGTAGTTTTATATAACCACGGTGTGTTTTTTTAAACATCTTAACTGCATGACTGTGGATTTTTCATGTGTTTGCTTTTAACATTTTTATTTTTTTTTTATTTTCAAATCTTGACGGTTATGATTGGCGTTTTATAGTGTTCATGCTCTAGAATAGTGATAATTTAGAATAGTTTTATTCAATGGTCAAAGATGCAACTGATTGTTGTTTTAAATAAATAGTTGGCGTGTCACTATCCGTTTGAGGTTAAAATAGTATAAAGATTGAATATTCGTTCAGCATTATTTTTTGATCGAATTTTCTCCCACTTCCCATAAACCCCAAAGTTGGGTTTTCTAACAAACTTCGAAATGGATAAATACTTATTGATTAAGTCTCATTAATCATTGTTGATCAACGTTGAATTCACCAGCTTGACGCTTCGTCGAGATTAGTATCTTGATTTCTTGATTTATGTTGATCAACTAGGAAGAATCAGTCCTCCAAAGTGGGTGATTTTGTAGATGAACTATTAGACACTCCTTTGCTGGCGTAACCGGCCGGGTTGTCTTCCGATTAAATATATATATATATATATATATATATATATATATATATATATATATATATATATATATATATATATATATATATATATATGTATATATATATATATATATATATATATATGTATATATATATATATATATATATATATATATATATATATATATATATATATATATTTCAACTGGGACTACTTCGATTATTTTTCTTCTATAAAAACCCTCGCGGATTTTTCACCCCTTGTGTATCGTGTAAAATATAAATTTTTGTAAAAATCACACTCGCAAAATGGTGGACTATAAAAACCTTGCCCAAAACCGAAATATGGAGGCCTCTGAGTCAGATATGCCAACTATGTGTCGACATAAATCTCTACCTCTGCAAACCATGTTAGATTAGCGACGTTTTGGGCGCACAACCCAGCATTATGGTTTATCACTGCTGAGGTATAGTTAAACTTAATCAAAATTATCAAAGATGATGCTAAATATGGTCAGCTTATTTTGGTTCTAACACCGGAGGCATGCGAGACTATATGGAATAATCTAGTAAACCCACCACCCACAAACAAATATGAGTGCCTGAAAGTGGCCCTCATAAACAAAAACTCACCGTCAAAAGAAAGACAGCTAGAGATACTTCTCGATAAAACAGATATCGGTGATCGGAGGCCGTCGGAAGTTTTACGAAAAATAACGATTTTAGCTGGGAATAATTTTACGCCAAAATTAATAAAATCTCTGTGGATCCGGAAGTTACCAGAGTTCATAAAAATTGCTTTGGTTCCACTCCAAGAGACATCCACCTCCGACGAACTATCAAAGATGGAAGTCAAATTAAATGAGGCAATATCAAATACACACACTGTCACTGCTGTGATGCGAACATCCAGACCACAAACCCGAAACAATTATAATCGAACAGATCTGGAACATGGTGAAAATGTTCAACCTTCCACAAGTCGGCACAGCATGGAACACACAAACATGTGCGTATTGCTCACTAACTTTTATGTCAATCATTTCCTAAGGGGGAAATCACTTGTCGCCGGGTGCTGTAGCGGTTAGAACTCATTAGTTTTCATTCTAATCGCTACCTCAAGATCTTAATCGATTTTCACACATTAAAAGCTTCTTGACTCTTTAATGTCACTATCACTATCTATCGTGAGCGCACATAAAATTGCACGCATATTGTATGTCCACTATATCAATTGCATCTGTTACGTTTTTTGTGTGTGAGACAACACAAAAAAACAATAGTGCAAGTCACGACGTAGTACAATAAAATTTTTCTATCATCTTCCATTACAAAATTTCATCTTCGGCAGAGGCAGTTAAATTTATAATGTTTGACGACGAACACCAAAAACCCAAACTCATAAGGTGACAACAACAAGGAATTAAGCGGTGATATAGTTAATAAATTTCTCTGATTTTCCTTCTTTTTTTTCTACAGTACTCCTCTGCGAGTGATTGTTTTTCTTTCTCTGATTGATGTGATACCGTAAAAATATGATATGCTTATGTTAAGCTTACTCTTTGTGAAAGCCATCGCGATCTCGTAGATGCCCAATGTTAGGGAAGAACTCTAAATTGGCTTACTGCTGTATGTGACGAACCCATGTCGAGTTAAGAGAAAAGAAGAATGAATTGCTCGGAAGAAATGTTGCGTGTTCAAATCACGTCGGAGTCACCATTAATAATATATAATAAAAGGTCCTTCACAATTTTGACACGCATTTTATTTGGCAAAATTTTACATGGAAACATGTTTTTTACAGCCTATATCGTATTTAAAAAAATAAAAATAACAAACCATAAGTGTATTGGTTTGGTAAATTTTTTGTAATTTACACCAAAAATTGCATAAAAATAAGTTTTTTTCCAAAGCAATACACATACATATACACAACAAACATGTACGCATAAAACAAAATCATAATGAAATGTCAAAATGTTGCATTAATTTATTGTATACCGTGCATATAAATCGACGTGAAAATATTGAAGACTTCATAGTAGTGTCATCTATTATACAATCCGACAAACCATATTTTTCATGATTTTTACACGTCGAGTTTCGTACCGGTGAGCAAAATTGTCTGCGAAAACTGTTTATCTCGCTCTTAGCTAGCTAAATTTTATGTCAAATTAGCATGGGAAATGTAACTTAGCTCGAGCTGCATACCGAACTTTTCTAATGAAAGTAGTGTAGCATTTGCTCCATTTCGTTAAGTGCCGAAAGTAACTTCATCTGGTGTTGAATGAACAAACGAAAGATAAATATATAATTACTAACTGATGATCTTCTGTGCGTATCTGAATGGGACTTTTTACACTTTATTTCATTTTGTGAGTACACCTTGGCTGATTTGTCTATTTCCCAAAATGAAGTCAACTGGTTGAAAATGTCACAACACGAATGGTAATTCAAGATTACAGATGAATTCTCGGTGGTTTCTAGAATTCTGCCGGACAAAATCCAACCCAAGGTTGTATTTTGTATACAACCCAAGGTTGTATTATTTTAAACAACCTAGTAATAAGTCACCAAAAAGTTCTGCTCCAATTAAGAGTTTGACAGCACAGATTTATAATATTAGTATATTTTGAAGTAGACATTTTTTTAAGGAAATTGAGCAGTAATATTTATAAACAGCAGTGCGCTAGTTAATAATTTGAAGTCTACGTCTGTTGTGGTTTAGATTTCCAGCTTTACTGCATAATTTGCCCGGCCAGTATTCTCTGAGCCAACTGCTACGATTGGCACATTAATTAAAGGTTTTAGTAAGGAACATTTTTTTACTACTTCCTCAATTACAAAAGTTGTCTCGTAACGTCACCAGCACCCAAACGCAGACTAAATCTTAACTAGTGCTGTTGTGCTAAAAGACTTAGTTTATCGGAACATGCAACATAAGAACTGACTAGTCCGGATCTAGTGGCCATAGGGTGATGGGGTATAGTTTCAGCCTAGTAAACTTCAACAGATGCAGTTTTTTTCTGATTTCGTGATCCAATAAATGATTTCGTTGATTGCAGTATGGACATCTCTTATTACTTGGGCTTTTGAATAGTAAAAAAAAGAAAAAGTAATACAGGTTGATGAAGAAGATAGTAATCTTGGAAGTTGATTCATGTTAAAACAAAAAATAGAATAATTTACGGCATCTAGAGATAACATCTTTGAATTAATGTGCACTCTTTTATTTTTTCGTAGATCGAGTTATCTTCAGCTAATTAATTTGTCTGTGCCCACATGATTCAACATGTTATAGCCTCTTCAATTTTTTTAATGTTATTTCGTCGGTTTTTCTTCATTTCGACGTTTGCATCTAGTTTGCTATAAAACGACTTACAATAAAGACTTAATCCTACAATACGAAATATCTTAGAGAAATCTTCTTAACAGGTGTAGCATTAGTTTAGATGCCAATAAATTTATGACGACCTCTTTCTTTTCATTTGTAGTTCTGTTAAATATACGATCTGCGATTCTATGGATTGGGACAATTTCATAATGATTCCTGAACCGTATGGAATTTTGACACCTTCAAAGTATTTAAACGCTGCCCTTCCTTTTATATATTCTTTTTCGCAATAAAATGGCAGTTGGTTATTACTGAATCAAGTTGTGAAAGCCACATTCATTGGAATAAGATTTTGAATAAAATAATAGACGGAGGCAGGAGACTCAACGGATTGAAAACTCTAGAAGCTTTGGAAATTATTTTCGTTTTTATAACTGGACTAATCTTCTCGGGACTAACTTTAAGGGTAAACATATCCTCAGGTGTATACTACTGCAGTCCAATTCCTATTGCATTTTGTAGACTCTCAGATCCAAGTAAAAAATCGTCACCGAAAAATTCATTCATTACATATTGTAACATATTTTCGTCATAATCATCACTAGCTAATTGTAAGAGTCTACAAATTGCCAAGCAGGCCGAACATGCAAAACCAAACTCTACTGAAACCAAGTTCACTGGAATTTGATCGTAAAATAATCGTTGGAAATTGATTTATTCAGGAGAGACGATTACTTGTTGGTACCTTTCAATCGCAGTATTATTAATTTATTACCAAAAGTGTTGGCTGTATAATGTATAATGTTAGCGAAAAAATGTCCGCGTCGCTTGATTTAATTTGGTTACACAGAAATTCCCAATTTGGCTGATATTTTACGGAATAAAAATCTAATAATCTATCGCCCATTTTTCTGCCTTATAGTCGTGCTGTTGTAAAACAATTTGCAATCTGCATCTTCAGGTGATATTACTTTGGTTTGAGGTGTGTCTTCAATGTCTCAAAATTGTCGCAGATTTTAATCAATACCAATATCTTATTGAACACTGAGTGCCATATAAGCCGATGAGTCCTAATTTTGTGGCGATTTAGGTTAGTCACAACCCAACTGAATACCGTCATTTGTAAAGGATTGTTGGCCCAAACTGTTTTTGCTCACTATCTAGAATCGCAAAAAATTTATCTGGTCCAATTAACGAATGTATCGGAGCGGTCTTATTAAACTCTGGATCATCCATGTAGCCAATATGCAGCTTATATTCCTCAATATTGGAATCTCTTCAGTGTTAATATTGTACCCTGGTAACTTTGTTGGAAGCTTGTTTAGAATTGATGCATCAATTTCAATTGTTGGGAAGCCCCACTGTCCAAGTGATGTACTTTTGACTGCTAACTGTCACATCTGCTGCTCTGATCTTGGCTACAAGGGCTTGAATATTTTGGTTAAGAATCAGCATCTGAGTTCACATAGGCTTCAAACGCCATTCTAAGCTATTTTAGGTAGATGATTCGCTAAGCGGCAGTTGTGACACTACATCAGCAAATGCATTGGCACAGCACATATAACAATGATTCTTGAGGTAGCAGATTTTCCACAACACAAATTAACCTCAAACTCACATGAATGACTTTCTTAATTATCAAGCATTTGCCGAGACATAATTGTGATAACCAAAAATTAGGGACCAACATCACACATGAAGCGAAGTCTGGTATCCAAAGTTTTACGTCTATATGATTAGCTTGACTGGTTACTTCAGGTCGCCATTCCAATTAACTCATAATTTCAGCAATTATAGTTATTACATCTTAAATGGGATGAACCATTGCCACAAGTAACTATAGAGACCTGGGTGACTATACACGAAAGAATCTGAAGCAATTTGAGAAACTTTCTTCGTTTAGTAAAAACCACACCGCCAACGAGTGAACTTCACGAATTTACAGATGCCAGTACAAATGCACGTTCTGTTACTTGCGGCCAAAATATGAGTGGAACTGATCAAGAAGATTTCTGTTTCTCGAATCGAGCTATGCAGTGCCTAGTTATTGGCGACCTTATTTTAGTCCATGTGGACATTGTAGCCACTTACACCGTGACCTTAAATATCTTTTGTGCATAAACCCTTATTAATCAACCAATCCAGTCAATATTCAGGCTCTTGATAAACCCGCCAATATCTCTGAAAGGTATATGAATCATTTGGACTGGGCTCAATTTTGTCTCACCTAAATGTTGCAGTCGTTGGTGGAAAATTGATGTGCATTGGCATATGACATGTTCCACTGATGTCATTTCCAAATTGCAGAAGCGACAAGCATCCATCCCACTTAGACCCATATTCTTAAGATGATATCTTAGAGGAACATGACCTGTGAGGAAACCAGTTAGTAACCTCGACTACTAACCAGTTAACTAATCTCTTCCCAGCGTTTCGTTGCTGTTTTAAGGTGTGCCTTAGTTACACCACAGAAGGGTTGGTCCAATAAATGGAGAACCAGAACCCAGCCGGGCAAGGCCACATGCAGCCCATGTTTCTCGATTTCAGTATGTCCTGACACTCACACAAATGTTACCTTATTTGTGGTCACCATTTGTGGGAACTGAATCCATAAAGTTATCTTCAATTCCTGTATTTTGTTGGACAAATCCAGACTCCTGGGAGAAACCTGTACTAGTTATCGCACTATCCCTACAAGTGGAAAGTACTCATCTCTAATCAAACTCCACAAATTATGGATCTGCTGCCGACAACAAAATGGAATCATATATGCTCATGTGACAACCCTACCGACTAACCTAACTGCTCGTGCTTCTTTTCTGGCGGAATGAACCCCATTGGCTCAAACATACCTGACCACAAGAACATTACCATGATGTAAGGTGTGTACGCAGTGAAATTTTAGATAACGCGCGTCAATCGTACACAAGCTCACAATGGTTCAGGATTTGGTTTCCATAATTGCCGACCAAACGTTATCATTCATCAAAATGAAACGGATCTTGGTTTACATTAAAATATTTTGTACTCTATCCAAAACTATAAACCTAACAGCTTTTGACGATGTATCACCCGCGGGTCAAACTATATCGAACAAATATAAGTGGGTGGAACACCATTTGCGGAAATCAGTTCAGGCAGTTCACTTCACAGAATAAATTCGAATTTTCTTGAAATCGGCATATTGCGAGTGATAGGACACCTCCAATACGCCTCCATTCTGGTCCTACGTTGTTATCCCATCTGTTCCGGCAATTATTCTGGATTGTAGCAGTACGAAAGCTGGTAAGACAAGTTTCTAATGATTGCATTAATCCGTCGAAGGCTAAACTCTCATCTTTCAAACCAGTTTATGGGCAGTTTACCAGCAAAAATGGTGACGTCAATGAAATTATCTACTGGATTAGATATGGTAGGACCGATAGACGTCGCCACGAAAACCAGTAGAAAAGCGAGATTTGTCTAAACATACATCGTTACATTGCTGTATTCACCTGCATGTCTGTTAAAGCCATCACCGGGAATTGACTGGCAATTTAGCAACGAATGCATTCTTGGGGGCACTAAAAAAACTTGTTAGCAGAAGAGAACTACCTAGCACAATATCCTGTGATAATGGCCCAATTTCATAGCGAAACGAAATCTCATCCAGATTTAACAACAGCTTTACAAGAGCATGGCAAACAAAGAGATGATTAAATACACCGCGGTGAAAACAATCATTTGGAAATTGAATTCTGCGGTAACTCCTCGCTTCAAAGCAGCAGTGTGGTCCATTAAACACCATTTTATTCGAACATAAGAAGAACCTGCATGAATACGCTAGCCATTCCTAGGCCAGTTCTTTGGAAACCGGCTCATTTTAACTGAGCTCCGATAACCATAGAGTAAGACTTTTCAGCGTATTCTCAATTTCATTTAGGAAGGATTGCATACTGGTAATAGCAACTGTTTTTACCAATGGATCATTGTTATATAGGTTTGAATGGTTTGAGCAATTGATTGCTAGTTGTTTTGCTGCATTATGTCGGGATATATGATATTTGCATAAAATTCTGCTCCCAGAAGTAACTCTATTGGAGGTAGGATTTTGTGATCTGAATTAACCTATGGTAGTTTTGTCGCGTCTGCTCTTATTATGTTTTTATGATTCTCTATTGATGTAAAGTTCTTCTTCTTCCTCATCTGATGGTTCCACGCTAATGTTTTCTTAAAAATCTATAATTTGCCTCATTTTCCGTTCATATGAACTAGCGACAACTTCAATGTGGGCTTAGTTTTTTCTCCAAATAACAGGTTCTGTACGGCATTTATGTTTTTGTGATTTCCTCTGTTGCTGCGGATGGATGTCTACTCCTCTCGATTAAGTTACAATGGTATTCAAAGATTTTGACAGGAGGGTAAGTAATTTGCTTGCTTTACTATTGTAATTACGAGTAGTAATAAAATGAAGAAGCTTGTAAACATTTTATAGATAACTAGTGGGGTCCCTACGATATAAGGTCATAATATTTAAAAACAAAAAATAATACACCCCACTTACTCGTCCGGTATGTTGTCGTCACAAAATAATAATCTCATTTTTTTATTAATTGAAAAGTAATAATTTTTAATTTGTACGATGTGTTGGACCCAATTTCATATTTAAACTAAAAATAAAAATAAAAATTAAAAATATCACTTACGATCACATAACTTATCTTCAAGACACAAAAAAATATAAAAAAAATTTTAAATTGGAAAGAATATCGATACATAAATTGTAAAAAAAATTAATTAAGTTACGACTTGTACACAACAACGTTGATGGAGGACAATCAAGATTTTTATCTTTTTGATATAATATCATATTTTATTCGTCCGCGCGCCATCAAGATTTCTCACTTAGATACATGTATATGCGTGTGATCAGTTTGTACCTATATATAAGTATACTATACACTTTTGAGGTTGTGTTGAAATAATATCATAAATTGAATCACGCAACAGATGAAAAATTTTCTATTTAATTGAAATGGCGATCGCGAATTACATAAGATCGATATAGCAGCGCAATATTAAGACATACATCATATTTTGGCATAGAGTACAAAATTTCACTTTAATCCCAATATAATATGTACATATATATATGCTATATATGTTCATAATAAAATACATAAAAAAGATTTATTCGACCAAATCTTCATGTTTCATCTTAAATTTTACCAATAAATCATTTTCTTAAATTGAACAAATTAATTTTTGTCTTAAAAGATTTATTGCACTTTGATGCAGTTTCTTGTTATTGTTTTTATTTTATTATCGGATTTACATTGTACTATACGTATATATCGAATATAATATATCTTGAGAGAAGATGAAATGAAAGCATATATATTTAAGTACAAGGTAAAATTTTCAAATCTTAATTTAACAACAATAACAACAAAACAAAAATAAGAAACTTATCGGAGCTTAATCACGCGTGAAATCAAAAACTACCGGGCAAATCGAAAATTTTATTTTCTCACATCATAAATTTGTCAAAGTTTATTGTTATCGTGTAAGTATATAAGATACGCGAGTCTAAAAAGATTAGCTAATCAAACATTCTAACTGTAGTACGTAGATATATATTATGTCTTTCACCTGTGCTTTTTTCTTAAGATTTTATTACCAAAATTTTACACTTTCATAAGATCAACGAATAAAAGAATTTAATTAAAGAAAACAAAACGAAGCGTAACAATTAATTTTGTTTTGGTGTACTGTGTGTACCTTTTTCTGTCTAATTTTATTTCTATTTGGTAGCCAATTTTCTATTGTCCATAATTTCAATGTCTTTTGTATTGTGTGGTTTTTGTTTTTGGTGAGAAATTAACCGTTATAAGGTAAACAATTGTCTAGATAAATCGATAGATTTTTATTGCAAAAAAAAAAAAAAACAAAAAAAAAATCTTAAGTTTTTCAATGTGAGATTTTGTTTTGGTAGACTGTAAACCTTGGATATATAAAAAGCAGTACCGGACTTTATGAAAGTTTAGACTTAGGACTCAGGTTTTTTGTGTTTTTATAAACTATAATCAGGAAGTCATAAATACCTTACAAAATAAAAACTGACTTATGACAACACAGTTTGGTGATAAAAAAGTTTAAACCGCATTTATCAATATGGAAAATATTTGATCATAAATTGTCAGAATTGAGGAAGTTCCAGTTAGCAAGATATAGTACTCCGTAAATTTATACAACATTCATGTTTAATTTTCCAATCTATCTTATCGTTCGAACACGACTTAATTGATAAAAATAAACTGCCGTTCACCTCAATTTACTTTTGTGATATAGCAGAACTTTTCTGACAAACAAATACAAAAATCTTCAAATGAATTTGGTTCTCGAACATGCAACAAAGGCTACAGGAATTGAAATGGTTAAGGCAGCTAACGCAATATTTTTGGCGAAACCCGTCATAAAGCAGAATGGACAGCAATCAGTTGCTAAACAGGATGCCTCTGGCCGGTTTCATATTACAGATATGGTCAACCAATTGATAAGGCATTTTGAACGCGATACTGCGGGAGAATCGGGAGCTGGAAAGTTTAGATTTGAGTTTGGGCGTGTTTTTCTTCAATCTCGCACTGGCAAAACCTAAATATTTACGATACGACGTAATCTGTCAAATGCATCTAGACTATTCATCTACACTTGGATGGCTTTCCCGAATAATAATACAAATTAAAATATTCTTTCATAAATTATGATTATTGTATTCGGGTGAGACGATTTATTACATAAGAGAAAATTGCTAGCTTGATCGAAATGAAGAAAACTTAGCACTCATCAAACAAATTCCAATTCCATCATTTAATCAAAAAAAACAAAATAATCGACCTAAATGGGTTCTCAGACGCATCCAAATTAGCTTATTTACCACGGCTGGAACTATGTGCAGTGTGTGCAGTGCATATTATAACTTATCTATTTCGGATCGTCAAAAAGTCACTTCCTGGATGCAATATTATGCATTTATACAGATAGTACAGGATTACTGTGGGTATAGGTGGTCGTTTTAGATTATCAAACCAGATATTCTATTATTTTATCCAGTCAATGTTTGATCACAAAACGATTAGTTGATGAGAGACCTTGACAGTTATTACACGTGGGTACAATTTTGAGTTGTGGGTGTCCAGAAGCTAGTGAAGCGTGTCATAAACCAATGTGTGGTAAGCTATCGTCAAAAGCAGTTGGTGTCATTGCTAGTTATGAGTTTGTCACCATTTGAAGCTCGAGTGACGAGGGCATTTCCATTCAAAAGAGTTGCGGTTGACTACACTGTGCCAATGGTGGTCAAAAAGCATAACCGAAGACGACATCGTATGTTTCAAGATTAACCAAGAAAATCAAATAATAGTTATGACAAATATAGTACGAGGATTATATGTTATCATTATAGCAGTGACAAAAATGGTAAGTCAGCTAATGCTACTTAAAAGAAATGATGTGGTTATTTCAAAAAAAATGGACACTTACCGCAGTTTTACATAAATTAAGCCAGCCAAAATTCTGCGCCTTGTTCGATAACTCTTAGCCTATTATAAAATTCAGAAGTTCACAATTATACAACAACACGGATCACAATTACCTGAAACAAACAACTTATATTACTGACAGTGTTCATGTCAACAGTGGATGTCCAAAGCAACGTCCAACACATTCAAACATTGCAAGAATCAAAATTGGAGCCACCTTTGTTACGAAATCATTTAAGAAAAAACTCATGTTTTCAAAATACGATAGAAACCGCTTCATGGTAGCAGATGCATTAAACTTAGTTTAGGTTTACTAATTATCTGCCTTCTCAGACTATAACACTAAAAGAGAACGAGAAGTAAGTCGTGCTCTGGATTATCGTCAAACGATGTTTTATTAACAGTTTCAACCATTCAAGGTGATCTTTTTACAATCATGACAAAATTTCGTTAACATAAAATTGCATTTGTGGCCGACATTAATAAGATGATCTACCAGCATAAAATTGTTAATTTGAAACATCAGAACTATCAAAAAATAGTATAGTGAGGAAATTTCACCATATCTCACATCTATGGTGATATCCCGCCATATCTTGCATCTCAAATATGGTGATGAATGCATCACCATACTCGAGATGTAAAATTTTAAAATTGTAAATTAGAAACAGTTACTTATATGGTCTGACATGTATGGAACTATGTACCACTCTATTACAAGCTGGGTTCACAAAATAAGGAAAACATTCTCTAGCGTTTGAAGATCTCGATGTTTAGATGAAAACATTAGAAATTGACTGGTAAAAGAAAGAACACGCATTCACGTTTCTTGGAATATAGCTTGTCCCGGAATGTTCCAGTAAAACTCTAAAGCTCAGAATCATTAACGAAACTTAAGTTAGTAGTAGACTGTATAGTAAAATATTTTTACTAACGTTTAAAAATGTTTCTACAGTTGCTGTTGTTAACAAAAAAAAAAGGATGGTACGATACACTACCACATGACGTTAAACGATCTAAGTTTGCCGCTAGCATATTTTATAAGATACCTTGCAGATTTACATATTCCACGATTTCTTCAGATGCAGTCAATACACAGCATACAGTTACACGGCCTTTGTAACCACTAGCAACGATAAGAGTTTTGTCTATTAAATTGCTGCCAAGACAAAAGTGAAACCATGAAAGCAACTATCATTTTTTTTTTGGGTGATCCAAAATTCTTGAAATACCAAAAACATGCTTGCCGCATCATGACAACCTGTATTTGGAATGTACTGTGATATATAAGCCAGAAAACGGGTCTAATTCCTAAAAATAATGAGCTAATGAAACAAAAAATAATGAAAACCAGCCTATACAATAAAATAATTCAATAATAAAATAATAAAATAATAAAATAATAAAATAATAAAATAATAAAATAATAAAATGATAAAACAATAAAATAATAAAATAATAAAATAATAAAATAATAAAATAATAAAATAATAAAATAATAAAATAATAAAATAATAAAATAATAAAATAATAAAATAATAAAATAATAAAATAATAAAATAATAAAATAATAAAATAATAAAATAATAAAATAATAAAATAATAAAATAATAAAATAATAAAATAATAAAATAATAAAATAATAAAATAATAAAATAATAAAATAATAAAATAATAAAATAATAAAATAATAAAATAATAAAATAATAAAATAATAAAATAATAAAATAATAAAATAATAAAATAATAAAATAATAAAATAATAAAATAATAAAATAATAAAATAATAAAATAATAAAATAATAAAATAATAAAATAATAAAATAATAAAATAATAAAATAATAAAATAATAAAATAATAAAATAATAAAATAATAAAATAATAAAATAATAAAATAATAAAATAATAAAATAATAAAATAATAAAATAATAAAATAATAAAATAATAAAATAATAAAATAATAAAATAATAAAATAATAAAATAATAAAATAATAAAATAATAAAATAATAAAATAATAAAATAATAAAATAATTATCGTTATATGCTAGAACCTGGTTAGACTGACTATACAAAATGTTGCTCTGAGGTGCTTCGCTTTCACGAAAGATAAATTCTAACATGAGATTAAAGAGTATCGGGGCAAAGCATCTTCTTGCCGTCCTGACTGATTGAATTATATAGGCTTTTTTTGAAGGATTGAAATAATAGACGACTTCATATATTAATCTTAATTAATTTAAAGAACGATTCTATGTTCTATATATAGAACTAAAATTTCTCAATTAAATCATAATTAAAAGATCAAAATCGAAAAAGACCTTTTAAATATGATCTCATATTTTGCAAAACCATCTGCTCAATTTTAAATAATTAGCATCTCAGATTCCTCGACAGCTTTCACTTAATAATTACAATCGAGCAGACCAAAAAATAAACTTTAATTACTTTTAATTAAATAAACTGCACTGCTCTTATTAATTAATAAATACCAAAAAAAAATTAAATATTTACGATGACAATAAGTTAACATCGAAGATGTTCAATTTAAAAAATCAAAAACATAAATAAAAAGTACTTTCAAAATAATTACCTACCAAAAATAAATAAATCTTCTCATCAATGCAACCAAGTGCGTGTGTTGTGTACACGCAATTAGTAAAACTCTTGTGTACTTGATACATAAGAAGATGGAAAATCATCTGAATTTTGAAAAGTTTAAAAATTTAATTACTTACAGTATATAAGAAGTGTACAAGAAACTGTTTTGTTAAAGAGACTTAACCATCAGTATCGTCACTCAAACCTTGGTATATATTTATTTAATTAATAAAAATAAAAATTAAATTAATTTATTTTGATCATAAAAAATAAAACGTAAAAAATTAACGATAAGATTTATGTTTACCTCAAGTGATCTGCAATCATTTAAGATAAAAAGTTGTGATAAAACCACAAACAAAAATGAAATATTTTATTATTATTATTCACTTTATTATTATAAGAAGATATTTTATCAAGATTGTAATTATTTTAACCAAAGTGTTTTTTGCTGTCTTCCTCTTGTATACTCCATATTATATCGTTGATGGAATATTATTTACGATGACATTTTGCCATCATTTTTGATAACACATCGTATGATATGACATTGTTGTGAGAATGATGTTAATATTATTTATGTATTCGGTGCATGTTTGCTATGTTTAGATAAAATTACTTGCAACGAAATATACAAGAAAGCTTAAACTTAACCGTCACTTTATCAAAACTAACAGATAGGTTCTCTTCTTAAACTTTGAAGGCTTCAGGCATATTTTAAGATTAACTAACAATTATAAAATCATAAAAGTTATTTGTAGTAGAGGATACAATTTTAGCAATGTCGTTAAAACTTTGCTGAATTATTCGGAAACCGAACTATTTCGGAGACGAAAAATTAAATGTTTTTCTTTTTAAATGAATGATTTGCTAGCAATTTTGCACAGAGATCTTAAGTTTCCACAGGTTAAGTTAGGAATGTAATAAGTATTTTATTTGTGCTATTTAGACAAGAACGATTTAAAATCGAATTTGACGAAACTAATTAAACAAAAATTATCAATGTCGATTAAAGACTTTATTTATTTTTTTTTTTAATTTAGGAATTCTCGGTTTTTTAACACATTTCCATTAAGTGAACTTAACGAAACCTTTTAAGTTTAACCAAATAGAATGTTTTTCTATTTATAGCTTATGAGTTAAAGTCAATGCACTTTCTCTTATTAAATATGTTTTAAGTAAGGACTGAATTAGCATAAATACATATACACTTTGAAAAGTGACGAATAAACCTAAGGCTGTACCAAACACTTTGTAGTTAACTGGTTCACTATTTTCAAATGGAATTTTTTGTGCCATAATCAAAGCCGTCCCGAATATTCTTTTAAGTAGATTGCATGTTACCGTTGTACGCAGATATCTGATACAATTATTAAAAAGCATTTCCGGTTTGATGGGAATCAACTCATATGAGTTGATTATAGTATAAATTTTTTAAATGGTATAAAACTCAGCAATCGCGATTCCTGTTTGCTGACTGAGAAATTATTACTCATAAGAAACATCAAAATAACTCAAAATCGATTTTTTCATGAGAAGCAGAACTATTGAGAAATTTCAATTAAAAGAAATAAAATTTTAAAATAATTAATAGTAAGTAATTAATCAATTATTGATTTTAATTAATTAATTAATGTGATAAATTATTAATTTTAACTTTCGTTATTATTAGATGGCAAATATAAAAATAATCAATAAACGAGCAAGCAAGGAGCAGCAAACGTATTTAGTAGATTTTTTAAAAGGGAATCTATGTTTAGCCCGCAACCAGTATGTATTTTAATATAAAATAATATATATATATATATATATATATATATATATATATATATATATATATATATATATATATATATATATATATATATATATATATAAATGTATATATAATTATTTCGTGATTTTTAAATTAATAAATAATTTTAATTGTAGATTCACCGCTGTCGATGGACGCCAGTAAAATGTGGAGAAATGGGATGGTTTATCCCACACTTTAAATTCTATTGGAGGGGCCAAAAAAACCGGCGAGAAATGGAAAAAGTATTGGGAGGACCTAAGGTAAAAAATCACAAACTAATTGTCATATTTTAACGACTAATTAAATATTCTAATTTTTATTATAGAATACGCGTTAAACAAAAATATATAAAACTAAGTGAGCTGGAAGAAAAAGTAATTACCATTATAACCATAGACGCCGTCGAAGGTGTGCTTGAAACAATCACTGCTTTAAATAATGGAAATGAACAGGTAAATAAATAAATACTTCATATTATGCACTTAAAATACGTCATATTATGCACTTAATTTATTAGGACATTGAGATAGAACCCATCCCAAAACGTGTGAGACACTCAGCTCGAGATACTCGAGGTACTTCCGATGAAGCATTTTTAAAAGATTGTTTATCTTTAAAAAAACAAAATTTTGAACTTCTCCAAAATATTTTTAAATTAAAAAAAGACAAATTAGAAGCTTACAAACATTTTGAAAAAAAAAATTAGATTTAAGAGAATGGGAACTAATTTTAAAGGAGAATGGTAGTCACATTAATTTACATTAATTTACTGTACATATTTATATATTTATCATTTTTTTATTGAATTTTTAATGGTTTAATTAAGGTTGAAGTATTGTGATAAGTGAAATTTAATTAAAAAATAAAATGTTATAACAAAATAATTTTATTTAATTTTATTTTTTGAAATATATATTTTTTAAAACTATATAAATGTATTTGCCAACCCGTCTCTGATTGCCCTCCCGACAGAAAGAATCCTTGCAGGATCGACAACTGATTCCGCTACTTCTGCCATTTCAGAAATGCTGTCCATTTCTGCCTCAATATCTTCTTCTGGTGGTAGTGGTACACCATGTAATATCATTATGTTGTGCAGAATAGTGCAGCAATTTATAATTAAGCCAGCTTTTTTAGGCGAATACATTAAAATCCGTTGTCGGCTTAAGCAACAAAATCTTGACTTAAGAACGCCAATACACCTCTCAACTATATGCCTAGTTTTTTTATGAGAGACATTGTATGCCTCTTCGTGTTGGTTTGTTGTTGTAGCAAATGGTGTCATCAACCATGGTTGTTGCGCGTATCCACTATCACCTAAATTAATATTAAATATGAATAATTTAATATTTATTGTAAACAAAATGACAACAAAACTTACCAAGTAAATAAGTGTTCCTTCCACCATTTTCATAATTCGTCATCATTTTTGCTTTGATTATAGAATTATTCCACACAAAACTATCATGTGCGGATCCCCCATACCGTGCATTGACGTTCAAGATCATTAGGTTAGCATCGCAAATGATTTGAACGTTTTTAGTGTGAGCAGCTTTCCGAGAAGCGTAGTAAACATGTTCCACGCTATTACATGGTTTCTTAATAAAGATAGGCGTCCCATCTACTAGTCCTATTACGCCTGGAAATCGGTACAAGTCATAAAACTGTTCTTTCATTTGAACATTATCTTCGGTGTCTAATCGAAACTGCACATATTGCTTTGCAAGTTTATCTTCTATTATTGCACATACTTCGTCAAGACATCTCGACACCGACGTTTGAGACATGGCAACAAAAAAGTCTTGCCCTATTGGTCGTTGATAACATCCAACTGCTAAGAACCGTAGAGCACACAAAATTCTTAGAGTGGAATTCAATCCATGGAGACGAGTCCGTTGTTTCATGTGTGGTTTTATCAGTTGTATCAAGATTTTACATATATGTTTGCTTACATATATGTTTGCTTCAAAGGGATCGCTTACATCTCGCAAGTTTCTTCTGATTTTTACAAGTCGATACCTAAAATACAACAAATTCAATTAATTTTACATGAATGTTACTCCATTTATATATATTTTTTATAACCTTTGGAGTACCGATCGTCTTCTGATTCGCAAAAAAATGGCGTCCATAATTTGGGTTGTAAACTCAATTCACACTACACACTAATTTAAGTACACAAATTTCAGAATATAACACTAAGATATTGAATAAATTAGCAATTAAAGCCAATCAAATAAATTAATTTATAATAGTTAAAGTTGAAATGTGTTAGTAAGAAGATTTATTAAGATGTATAACCAATCGAAATCGTTATCGCTTTATGAAACTCTGAATTTAAAGTATATACATGTCAAAAAATAAACCAATGAACCAAATAACTCATGCCATAAAATTTATAGCAAATTCAAACTCATAACCCATATCAATCACTTCTCATTCTCATTTGTCATAGAACTGGAATCCAGTACCAGGTCACCGTATAGAAAGTAAGGTAATGTAAGGTTTTATTAACTACATTTTTGCGTCAGATAAGAAAAATTGTGTGATAGTCCAAAGCATCCTGAAAAAGAAGATAAGAAGGTAAATCTCTTATTAATAGATACAATATGAGAGTCCAAAAACAGGGTTTTGTCAAAAATGAAGGCAAGATTTTTAACGGTGTATGCGAAATCAATGCGAATTCCATTGACTGATACTTTAGGTAAACGTTCCGTGCAATATTGACCATTTGAAATTACAAAACATTGCGTCTTATCACTATTTAGACGTAAATTATTTTTCAGGAACCAATCAACAATAAAAGTTATATCTTGATTGATTTTTTTTATATTGTCAGCTATATTATATCGACTGCAAGTTTGCAGCTTATCTATAAATTTGTAAGTCACCTGCAAAGAAATGATACTTATAGTTTATAATAGCTTCCGATAAATAGTTACTGAATATTATAAAGAGGAATGGGCTCAAAATGAAACCTTCGGGAATACTGAAGTCCGTGTAGTCTATATTTGAAATAGAGGAACCGATTCTTTCCAACTGCGAGCGACCTGGAATATATGATTGTACCAAATGGCAAGCAGTGGATTTGAAGCGGTTTTGAAATGAGTTGAAATGCTTTTCTGAAATCAAGTAACATTAGTAAACATAATAATTTTGCATCAATTGCTTTCCGAATTTCATCAGTAATTTGTAGCAAAGCCGAGCTGTATTTGTAACTTAATGTAATTTCTCAAGTGCTAAATGGTTTAAGCTGGTGGGCACATACCTTTTGTTTTATTTTTCAAGCTACCTACAAAAATCAAACTTCAACTATACAACTCCTTGACCAATTTCAGTATTGTGAAGATGTATTCACTATAATATTTCTTTCTGTGTCTCTAAATTTGGCTACTAGGTCCTTCACAATCCTTTTTCTGTGCTTCACATCTCTGATGTGGTTTATTTTGCCAGTATTTATTTGACCCTGCAGTATATAACACATTGGAGAATCATAGACCCATAATAGTTTGATACCATATTTGGCTTCAAAGGCATGTATTAGATAAAGTTGGTAAGTCCCCTGTACTCTAGTTACTAGCAAAATTTCTGGTAAAGCTTAGAATTCATTATCCGTAAATGGCTCCTATGTGCGGAGTTATTTATGTGAACTTTGGCATTCCATTGAACATATATTATGGCTTCTTGCTTTTTGTTCAGAAAACAGAGCCGAGATTTTAGGACTGAAAACTGAATCTCGAATTATGTTGCAAGCTGGTTGGCATGGTCCCAATTTCATAATTGTTTTCATCCTTCTCAGCTTCTTCAACTTCAATTGTTCTACTTCTCCGTTGAAATTCATTTCTTCCGCGATGGCACATAAACCTCGTCCATTTCATTGTCGTTGACAAAAATTCGCTTTTTCTTCGGATGGTTCTCATTGGTTAGGATTACTTCTTTTGTTGATTACTCCCATAACTGATTCCAATCTGAATTTTGTAAATTCATCGGGTCAAGTGGCCTTATCCCTTGGAGATTTTTTTAAAAAATAGGATGACCTATCATTTGGTGAATGTATAGGATTTTCATGTTGCTGAAGCCTTATTTCGTATTTTGTATGTAATTTTATTTTATCTTTGATGAATTTGGTCCAAAGCTCCCTGTGAAAGTCCTCATTTGTTGTGAATCATGGAGCATCGACAATGCTAAAAACAATATTGTTTTGGTACGTCTGTACCATTTCTGAACCTTAAAATTTAGATAGCGTGGGTCCTTATCAGCCATAAAACTTCCCGATACAGCACTAGCTTGTTTTGGTTGTAGGTTCACATTTTTTACCTAAGACCTTTTACATTATTTTTAACTACTTAGGTGTATTTACGATTATTTGCAAAAAAACTGTCCTAAAAAGATTTTTAGGTAGATTGTTTACCTTTTGAACTGTGAAATAATTTGAGCTTTGTCTAGTTATAAACCGAATTGGCAAACCTCTGAAATTTTTATATTGCATCAACAACATTACGTCCAATTACCATAATTGCAATGTCATTTTTAAAGATTGGTATAGTTCCTTCATTTGTGATGAGTATGTATAGTAAATAAAGGTTTGTTCCCAAAACTTTCCTCTGCGGCACACCAGCAGAAATTTTCATTAGTTCAAAGTTAATTCTCTTGTCATACTTTTCTCAAAAGCTATTGGATCTATTATCTATTGAAAAAATAAGATAATTGTATGTGATATAGTCACCGATCATACAGCGTTTAGATACTTGCTTCCCACGTCGCGGGCTTTATCAAATGATTGATTAATTTGGTCCTCTATTATTGGATTAAGTAAAATAATTTTCAAAAACCTTAGAGTAATGGCATCAAAACCTGAATCATTTTTAATCGTTAGGTATATTATTAGGATTTGGTTTCATGATCACTTCAGCTACCTTCCGTTGGAACATATTTTAACCGAAAAGTTGCAGTGACATCATGTGATATAGCTCACGAAATGCTTTGTCCGGTAGAGATTTAATAATGCAAGTTATTAAGCCAAACCCTGCGGCTCTTTGTGGTTGTAAATTGTTGTTATATTTTTATTAAAAGTTTGCCTTGGTTGTGATTAACAAATTTTCTTGAAATAATCTGCAAACGTGAAGACGTTCTCCTTGAAACTTCTACATTATCCTTTTTAAATGGAAGTGTTTTAGGTAAAACCAAAAGGTATATATCGTTCATTGTTTCCTTTATCTTAAATATTTAGAGACCCTTCCAAGACGTTAGGCATTTGTATTTGTATCTTTGTAGGAATTTGGATTGAATTTGGATCCCAGTTTCCTGATTCATTTTTTTAGTCAGCAACTTTTAAGGCTATAGGTTCTAATTTTAAGATTGTTTTATGCTGATATGACTTTTATTTGTGTATAATAACTTTTTTGGGTGGATTGAAAATGAAATACCTCTTGTGGAATGTTAGTAGGGTTCATTTCTTCTATTACTGATATTTTTGTATATTAGAAGTTCTAATATTTTGTATATTAGAAGTTCAGAGAGATACCAAATATTAGTAATATATTTAAACGGCGTAACTGGTAATCCGTCTATTTGCATATCTAAAGGTTTAATATATTTACCAATGTCTTCTGAAATTTTTTACATAAGAAATAACGGTACTTCCAGACAAATGCTGGATAACACTTTATCAATAATCTGCTCCATCGGTTTTTAACTAGATTATGCTTTTCGTAGTTTTTAGGACAATCAGAAGAATCTAGGTTGTTCTTCACCACAAGGAGATATCGTTTCTTAATGGTATTGTGGTTTTGGCAAATATTACTTTCCTTTACTGTATGTACATCCTTTTACTATATCTACATCAGTATCTATGTCAGGTTGATTGCTTTGTTAGGAAAAGTGTTTGAATTTAACCCATTGATTACCACTGACTTTAATTGGCACAATTTCGTAATTCTTTATTTTTTATTTTTTGATCAGCCAGTGGACTCAAAGTCCTATGAAAGCTAATTACTAACAATACTTTTTTTCATACATAGTGCATTCGCTCGGTGTGCACTGCTATAATGGGACTATAGCTATTCTACGAGTTCTGACTTTTACCATTTTGTGAATATCCTCTTTGACCATTGTCTTTACTGAGCAATTGGCGCAGTGGTTAAAGCTGCGCTGATTGGGACGGGAGGTACCCGGTTCGAATCCCAACGTGAAAGGGTTGCAAAAGGGATTTTTCATCACTTGCTTACGATCGGTGATGACGAAGAACACATTTATGACATCGTCCATGTCAGTACAAGCTGACTGGAGCAATGCAATGTGCAGATGGATTTAAAATCGAACCTGCATTCGTGCGTCCTCAATTTGGCTGGTGGCAGCGTAAGATAGGACGTTAAAAATTAACTGTGAAAGATAATTTGGGAGAGCTTCGGCCCCAGAAAAGATTGCAGGTCCCAGAAACCAAAAAAATCTCTGTCTTTACCTCAAATGATACACTGTACGGGTTACAAAATTTAACTTTTTCATTTTCTTTCAAAATCATGAAAGCCTCGAAATCTTTTGTCGGTTCACCGGGACTCGAAAATACTTCTGGGTAAATTAAATTTTCAATTCTTCTACCATGTGTTCCAATTCTTCTACACTAACCATTTCACTAATAATTTACTAGTTTTTTCGACTGTCATATGATAGTTCGGAATTAGTTTTTCTATACTCAGTGCCGTCCTTATTTTTTTCTTATTTAGAAAATATTTATAGATAAAACTTAGCTCCATGAAACTTGCACATGCTCATGTATCTATTTCTACTTTTATCTGAGTATCATTAATTTTTAGTAGTTTGTTTTAGTGGTTCAGCTTTCAGTATCTTCTACTTCTTCCTCTTCCAAATTACGTATTTTCTTTTAATTCCTACAGAGTTCTTTCACATGACCTCGAATATTTGACCAATCAAAAATTATCGCTACTTAGTTATGCTGTTACTAATATTTTTTATATTATTTTGACGAAAATTGGTTGCTACACTAAGATCGATGTGGTTCTGTAGCGATCATCGCTACACAAACAATTATTCCGATATTTCGTGCATATTCATATAATTCGCTAACGCTACATGTGCACTGTACATAAATATATATAGAGCGTAAAATAGCATGTACACGTAGCACTCGGTCACCATGGCCTGATGAAGTGACAAATCATCTAGAATATAGTCCTAAAATCGATGCTAGCGGGTAAATCCAATTTATCAATAGGTAGTTTAAATGTTCAAAGCTTTACCACAAATATTGACAAATTACGTCATATTTTTTAGCTGAGCAAATTAAAGCTAGATTAGTGAATGTACCTTCTTCTATTTTAGAATCGTTGGTCTCTGATTTAGAGTTGATGTTTGTTAACGTTTTTGTAAATGGTCGTAAAATCTTATTCGGTACAATCTATAACCCTCCAAAAACTAGTAAGAGGTCGTATGCTCAATTTAAAAAATCTCTTGTAGATATAGAAAGTTTGTTTAGGTATTTCTCTTGTAGGTTCGATGAAATGTACATAGCGAGTGATTTTAATTTCGATATCCTTCAAAATTCCACATTTTCTAGAGATTATTTGAACCTTTAAATAGTTTTAACTTATCCGTTTTTAACACTGTTGCACCAACTTTTTGTTGTCCAACTACTAGCGGTATTTCTTTTTTTCTTATTGACCATATTGTTTCCCTATAGTTATAGCCCTATTTGTTTTTTAAATTAGTTGTCCCTCGGTATAGTTGTTATTCTCCGCCAAAGTTTAGAAGCTTTAACTTTAGGGATTATTTTAGGTTAGATGATTCCTGTCATTATTTAGCTTGTACCTCGGTTCCTAGGGACGATATCTTTTCTGTTAGTTTTTCTACTAGACAAATCGAAATTTTCAACGCTTATCTTGGTTTCGTTTATGAGACTTTTGTTCCATTTAGGACTGGTACTCCAAAACCAAAATCTCCACCTTGGCGGTGTCAAGAAATCTCTAATGCTATTTGCGTTAGGGTTAACAAATATCGTTTATGGAAAAATTTCAATTTTCTGTCCCATTTTGATTATAAGCAGGCGCGTAATAGGGTTGTATTGTTAATTAAGTTATCTAAATATACGTTTTTTAAAGATAAGATAGATACCTTCCATCCTCCCAAAGTCTTTTGGCGTAATGTTCGTAATTTGGGAATTGGTAGATGCAGGAGTATCATTTATAAGGTTTTTAGGCCAAATGAATTTAACGGTTTCTTTAGCTCTAATCTCAACTCTGGTAGTAATACGGTCGAATTACTTTCTGACGAGCTCTAATTCTTTTTTGTTCACAAATATTTCGCTCGTTGAGTTGCCTTCCACTATTTGGAAGGTTAAATCGGAATTTTTTGGTTTGGATAGTATCAGTTTAAAATTCGTAAAAAAAGTTTTCCCTTTCGTTTCAAAGTATCTGCTCCATATTTTTAATGTTATCCTTACGTCCTCCTCTTTTCCGACCAATGGAAGCTTAGTAGAAATACTTCTATCCCAAAGATTAGCAATTCTTCTGAGCTATCTCATTTTTGACCAATAAGTATGTTAAGTTCTATCTCTAAAGCCTTTGAGATAGTTGTCAAGAATCAAATTCAGGTACACCTTAATAGTAATAGTTTAGTTAGCTGTGTTCAATCTGGGTTTAGAAAATACCATAGTACAACCACTACGTTATTAAAGGTTTGTGATGACATTAGGCGTAATATGAGTAATAGTTATTTGACCTCTTTAATTTTGTTAGATTTTTCCAAAGACTTCGATTCCAGAAATCACTGTATTTTATTCAACAAGTTTATTTCTCAATTGTAGATTTTCGTTTTCCGCCGCCAATTTAGTTTTCAATTCAGTTTTCTTTCTAATCGTTCTCAGGCAGTTTATTTCGGTGATAGCTTATCTTATTTCCTTCCAGTCACTTCTGGCGTACCTCAGATTTCAATGCTGGTTCCCTTATTATTTTCTATGTACATTAACGACATAGAATCCTCTATTCACCATTGCTATCTACATATATTTGCTGATGATGTCCAAATATATAGAAAACAGTCGTTTAGATCAAGACTCTGTAGTTAGGAATATTTCTCCGATAAATGAAGATTTATGTCTTAGTTTAAATGAAATCTTAGTCTACTATAATTTATAAGAAACCTCTAGATACCTCGTCCTTTCCTGGAATTTGCCTTGACGATTCTCTTATTCCGTTGTCAAATACTGTTAAAGATGTAAGGTTAGGTTTTAATAAATCGCTTACTTGGGGTGACCACATAGTTAATATTGGTATAGGGCTTACGGATAGTCAATTAACGAAAATAATGTTTCTGTCTTATCTTCTCCCACATTTTATTTATGGTGAGGTGGTTTTGTTTGGATTACTTCACGAGAATAGGAGTATTCTCCAAAGATGTTTCATTGCTTGTACTAGGTTTATTTTTGGTATTAGAAAGTTCGCTCATATTTCTCCTTATTCTAATGTTGTTTTAGGATGTAGTTTATGAACCTTTTTTGAACTTTGCGTTTGTCTTTTTATATTTAAATTTCTTAAAACTAAGCAGCCAATTTATTTGTATAGAAAGTTGGTAATTGGTAGGTTCCTTCCAAATAGTGGAGTTGCCTTCCACTATTTGGAAGGTTAAATCGGAATTTTTTGGTTTGGATAGTATCAGTTTAAAATTCGTAAAAAAAGTTTTCCCTTTCGTTTCAAAGTATCTGCTCCATATTTTTAATGTTATCCTTACGTCCTCCTCTTTTCCGACCAATGGAAGCTTAGTAGAAATACTTCTATCCCAAAGATTAGCAATTCTTCTGAGCTATCTCATTTTTGACCAATAAGTATGTTAAGTTCTATCTCTAAAGCCTTTGAGATAGTTGTCAAGAATCAAATTCAGGTACACCTTAATAGTAATAGTTTAGTTAGCTGTGTTCAATCTGGGTTTAGAAAATACCATAGTACAACCACTACGTTATTAAAGGTTTGTGATGACATTAGGCGTAATATGAGTAATAGTTATTTGACCTCTTTAATTTTGTTAGATTTTTCCAAAGACTTCGATTCCAGAAATCACTGTATTTTATTCAACAAGTTTATTTCTCAATTGTAGATTTTCGTTTTCCGCCGCCAATTTAGTTTTCAATTCAGTTTTCTTTCTAATCGTTCTCAGGCAGTTTATTTCGGTGATAGCTTATCTTATTTCCTTCCAGTCACTTCTGGCGTACCTCAGATTTCAATGCTGGTTCCCTTATTATTTTCTATGTACATTAACGACATAGAATCCTCTATTCACCATTGCTATCTACATATATTTGCTGATGATGTCCAAATATATAGAAAACAGTCGTTTAGATCAAGACTCTGTAGTTAGGAATATTTCTCCGATAAATGAAGATTTATGTCTTAGTTTAAATGAAATCTTAGTCTACTATAATTTATAAGAAACCTCTAGATACCTCGTCCTTTCCTGGAATTTGCCTTGACGATTCTCTTATTCCGTTGTCAAATACTGTTAAAGATGTAAGGTTAGGTTTTAATAAATCGCTTACTTGGGGTGACCACATAGTTAATATTGGTATAGGGCTTACGGATAGTCAATTAACGAAAATAATGTTTCTGTCTTATCTTCTCCCACATTTTATTTATGGTGAGGTGGTTTTGTTTGGATTACTTCACGAGAATAGGAGTATTCTCCAAAGATGTTTCATTGCTTGTACTAGGTTTATTTTTGGTATTAGAAAGTTCGCTCATATTTCTCCTTATTCTAATGTTGTTTTAGGATGTAGTTTATGAACCTTTTTTGAACTTTGCGTTTGTCTTTTTATATTTAAATTTCTTAAAACTAAGCAGCCAATTTATTTGTATAGAAAGTTGGTAATTGGTAGGTTCCACTCAGCTAACCAAAAAATTTGTGTAAAAATTTGTGTATTGTGATCGTTGAATAAATTCTTTTTCGTTAGGAGGATTTCTCTCTGGAATTCAATTCCACTTCCTACTAAAAGGCTAAGTTCGACAAAATTAGTTAAGTCAACATTTTTAGAGTGGCGTGGCTAATTGGCAATACACAGTTTTTTTTTTAAAATTTTTTATGTTAGTTGTTAGTTTTGTTATTTTATTATTATTATTATTCCATCTCGTGTAGCGCATTTCATTATAAATGAGCTCTAGCTCAAAATGAGGTGTGCTGTATGGAGTGAAAAAGTTTTTTTTGTTTTGAATATATTTAAAAGGTTTTTACGCCTAATGGAAGCAAACGTCGGTTTTGATGTTATTATAATTGCTTCCAAATGTGCCTTTCCTCTTAATTCTAAATTCTAAATGTATGTAACATATTCGCAATGTATGTAACATATACAAATAAATAAATAAATAAATAAACAAATAATTTTTAGGAAAAGTTATAACGATTCCTCATCAGATCGAAACTGAGCTTTGCTTTGCACACCACCTATACATCTGAATAACTAAAATAACGACACACAACAGTCCGCCATCGTTATAGTTCTGCTTTGAATTCCAAATTTTTGACACTGAAGTATTCCTACATCAGTAGGGTTTGGATTCTTTGGTCACTATAGTTTTAAACTAACTTTTTTGCCAAGGCCATTGTCACATTTAATAACATGGTTAAGAAATGTAATATACATTGCCATTAAATGTGGATTGTTTGTCCGGATCTAAAGTCCATTTTTTAACATTGACTTAAGTTTCAAATTCTCAAGTTCCCATACTCTTTGACAACTTCTTTAAAAGTTCATCAACTTTATATATTATTATGAATTTATAACACTTCAATGTTATTTTAAGTAATCAGATTATACTTTGCACCCAAATAATTCCTTGATGCTGAATTTATTTGATTTCTTCCGCAATTAAAGCCAACAAAAAAAAAACTTAAATATTTAACTTTTAAGTGAACTGATAATTTAAAGATTATTATTTTGACACATTCAACTGAAAAATAAAATTCAAAATGATCGCCACACACATTATTATGTATTATTTAACATGATTGACATTCAATCCTTCAAAGAGCAATGCCGACTATACTCGCACACTCACTTACGCACATAAAATATACTTGTTCTGGGCTTATTTCTCGATCACTTTTTACTATATTGACTTTTTGTGTGTACAGCATTTTGAAACAATGAGATCATTACATACAAAAAACAAAAATAAAAGTTCAAGACATAAAAAAAAAAATCTTTTGACCATCCTCTTATAATTAAAATTGACATAAATGATCAAATTAATTTCCAAAATAAGAAAAAAGTCTTCGTACCAACAGATACAATGAAGTATTAAATTGTATCTGACTTACACTGAAATCATAAATTTTATCAACAACGGCGATATCAAAACAAAAAAAATTCTTTGATTTTGTGTTATGCAAGAATATCCGCAATGGAAAATTCGTTGATTTGAGAAAGGTGGAAGAATATATTATACACACACGCACACACACATATAAGATGATTGCTCCTCGACTACATAATTTAGTTACATCCATCTCACGCTTTTTATTTTTTTGTATTTTGGTTTTTGGTTGCGTTTTAATATTTTTTAATTGACAAAACAAATTACATTACCTCAGAATATATACGTAAATATGTTGGTACATACGTATGCAGGCGCATAGAGACAGCAGAACCAAAATAATTTTTTTTTTTTAATGATTTTCAAGATGCCAAAAGCTGAATTTAATTATTTATGCTTTTATTTATGTTGTGGTTGAGTTGATAAATAAAAATATATATTCAATAAATCGTAAATGTGTGTGTATGTCTGTAAACTGGAAGAAAATTTATAGCCCGTAAGTAAAAGTATTATGATGAATTTATGTGTGAGATTTATCCGAACAAAAATTATTTTTGGGTGTTACACGCAGTGTCCAAAATTATCGTCGTGGAATATGAAAATCGGTTGAAATGTGCCGGTTTATTGTTGCACGATGATTGTTTTTGATACCGGAAACTTTTATTAATTTTTTTTTGTATGTGTATATAAGGGCGGTTTTGTATTCGATCGCCATATAGGTGAAGCCTGTAAATTATTATTCCAAAAAAAAAAAACGTTCAACTTTTCAATCTTTTGTTTCAACATCTACTGTCGTTTTTTTTGTCTTGCCAACGTTTAATCCACATCCGTCCAAAATGGTTATTCAACCAGCCCTTGGGCCTTCAACGGTTTTGGATATGTTTGATGGGTTGATATTATTTAAAGTGATGTATGTAGTATCCATAAAATTAAAAAACATTAAAGATATAAATTGTTGTGGTAAAGCTCCTTCACCAATTTGACGGTAAAATTTCTCAGTTTTGTCAAAATGCTTTAGTCGTTTGTTTATATGCGGAGTATGAACGAAAAGTATAGTATTTCCATCTCACTATAGATTAAAAAATGTTTTTTTTTTTTGTAAATCTATCAATTAGCCAAGCTTGTTCCGGAACCAAACCACAAGTTCAATATTGGCATAGCATTTTATTCGTGGTGCCAATTTGGGTGGTTTTTGAGTTATAGTTGTAGATAATATTTATATTAAGGACCACTAATAGTTTTAACATTGTGATGTTTTGTTAATAATACACAACATTATTACTGCCCTTGGACCAGCAGGTTCAATTATTTCATATAGCGTTGAGTAAACTGGATTTTAGATTTATTATAATTAAACATCATCATTGAGTTGTTAATTCAGTTGGATGATTTGTTGTACGCAGTTGTCTTCCTGTGAAATCGGAAGTACACATAATTTCTTTTTATTCGGAATGGACTACCCTTTTATTGTTGTCGGCACCCGTATGTATCTTTACAACTCTATCCAATAGTAGCCATTTAGCTCTTGGTTGCAAACTAGTCGAGTATTCTTTTTTTTTTTTTTTTTTTATTTTTTTATTTATTAATTTATTTATTTATTTATTTATTTATTTACTTCAAACTTCAAACAATTTAGGAATATATATTGCATAGTCCATCTTGAGCATGTGCTCATTCATGATGGACTATGCAAAAATATGATTAAACAATAATACAAAAATAACAATAAAAATTAAAATTAAAATAATATTGGTATATATCCTGGTCGCTTTCATCCTCCGACTGATTACAATTCAATTTGGGTTTCTTCAGCATCGGTAAATCTAAAAATTTCTTGTGTCTTTCTTGATTTTTATAGAGCTCTGTGCTCGTTCGTTATGAACACCTTTCGTATGTGCATTTGAATCACCATTAACTCCTCGTATATGGTAACAATCTTTGTTTAACAGTTTCTCATCATCTATTAGGTCGTAATGTTTTGGCTTTCCATGATGAATCGATTGATTTTTATTATATAAATAACCGTTTGGCATTATGAGGAGTAAGACTGGTATAATCATCCATCGGAATAAAATTAATTTGATTATTTTAAAAATATTTTTCAATCACTAGATAAATAAAAAAATAAAAAATAAAAATTCGGCGTGCCATCGTTTCTAAAAATGTGGAGTAAGCTGCTGCACCTTTTGCTACCGTGTAAAATAAGATGGCCTTAAATTCGTAATATATTTGTCAGGTATTTTCGTAGGTGCATGACCAATTAGACAACACGATGGAGTTAGATCATCGATGTCTGTTCAGACCGTAAAGCACAGATAAGCTAGAATTTAGTATGCTCTCTATCATTTGATGTAAGTTTTCCTATTTCTTCAAAAGTTAGAATGGTGCTAACAATGACCCGTTTGAGATGATACTTTGTTGATTTATTGATAGTTCCCCAGATTCTACTTAAGTGGGGCGAGTTTGAAGGATTAAAATGAAATTAACAGCCTGGAAGAGTGGTCAGATTTTAATTTTTAATTTTTATTAATTTATTGAAATATTTGTGGAGCAGGTATTTGTCATAAAACAGTTAATTCAATTGGATTGTAATGTTTAATCTGTTTATCCAGTCTGGATAAACTGACTTGTATTATGGGTGCCACCTTAGTTCTTGCAATTAAACGACTCCCTAAATACAACCTTCGGATATTTCAGCTCTAACATAAACTTTTGTTCTATATGCGTTTTCGCTGGCATCAGAAAATCAATGAATTTGGATTATGTCGCTTTTATTGGCTTGAACAAAACGAGGTGTGAAAATGTTGTTACTGACATTGAGTGTTTTGCCATTGCTTTGAAATTTCCTGAGAAAAGGTGTCATCCCAACTAAGATTGATAGCCCATAACATTTGGATACATATTTTTACGACCACCATAACAGGCGTTATCCATCCATGGGGATCGAACAGATGACTAGTCTCATATATTATAGTCCACTTCGTGAACAAGTCACTGCATGGTAGTTCTGACATAATTGTGAACCTTTTAGTAATTGGATCCCAGTTGATACCAAGGACCTTGACTGGTGCTGTTTTTGCGTGATGGTCGCTATTTATGGTTTTTGTGTCAATTCTTAGGCATACATTTTTTTGGACATTTTCTTCATTTTTTGAAGCACCCGTGTTGCTTTAGAAATACAGCTGCAGCCTGACCATTAGTAATAGTGTCAGGCCGAAAGTGACGAATTGGATGCGATTGATGATCACACCATACTGTTTTTCTGAAATGCTGAATCTTCATCGGCTATTTTTACTTGGCACATTTTCTTGACATAAAAGCGATTGCTAAGCAGTCATTTAAGGATATGCTAGTTGATGACTGACCTGTCAAATACAATCTGCATCTGAGGGAACTTCTTCTATATGATTGAGTTGGTATTCTTGCATAAAGCCTTTATACTGTCTATAAAGAATTCGGGTTCTTGAGTGTAGTAGCGTTCAATGCCTCTCTCATGAGAGATGGCGATGGAAAGTGACTTTCCCAATGAGTGATGGTCTTTTTAAAAAAAAACGGAAATTTCACAAAACATCGTCCTTACTCGTAAGAGTTAATTTGGAGTTTGATATGACTCTAATTCCCAGAAACTGTGAAAAGTTCTGTCCAATTTAACGTCAGTATTGACACTAGTTGATATCATGGAAACTAACGGTACGTTGTTCCATTTGTCGAATACTACCCAGCCTATATACTATAGTTTTCTGTAACATTGGTCCATTTTTGCCCCTTGTCCTCTGGCCATCTTTTAGTAGACTAATGAAATATTTTGCACAGAATAAAATGCTTATTTTAGCTGACTTGTAGATCTGTGGATCATTGTTTATCATTTAGATGTTTTTGATCGAGGCCCACTATGATAAGGCGAGCCAATTGTGAAGTTATCTTGGATATATATATGAGACTATACGAAATTTTAAATGCTGACTTGGCTCCACAGTAGAGTTGACCAAATTCTTAGTACATCCTGCACTAGAACATCTAAGTCCAGCAACAGAAATTCTCGAGTTATTCCTCTTTAACCCCAGCACGCACAACTCGGTTATAAAACTTGCTTATGAGCCCGAGTCTAATAGAGTGCGACACAGGATATTCTTCCAGTAAAATCGATAACTTTATTGATTGCTGTTGGAAAAAAAGAATATTTAGAGGTTATCTGAGAACAGTGGGATGTTGGCTCTGGAGTGACTTCTGATTACGTTGGTTCGTATGTGATTTCTGAACGTGCATTAGTGTATGATGTCTGCAAGAAACATTAGAGGTCAAGGTCCAGCTTTTGTTTCTTTAAGTATAAGCACCGATCATATTAGTGCTTTCTAAATCACGAGTTCGGATAACCACAATTGATAATTGATGCAGAATCGCAAATTATCTAGCTGTGCGTTCAACTTATTGTAACTGGCCTTAACCTTGAGTTGTCTGACTTTTTGGTCTAGCGATATAAAATTAGTAATAATAAGCACAGACTAAAAGTTTCTGCGGTTGATGCTATCTTATGATTGTTGGCGTTGAATGTAGAGCTGTTGAATGCTGATGTTGTACTCCTAAAAATTTTTTAAGTCTAGCCTGACTGTAAAGTCAAGATCATTGGCTGAACAGTTGGTTCAGGTATCAAATGTTCTCGTCAGTAAAAGGAATGATTCTGGTGAGTACCGCTTTTTTATGAAGGAGCAATATGAGTGCTTAGATAGAAGCCACTGCCGCTCCTACATTGTAGGGTTTGAAACAAAATTGTCCAAACCAGATTCAACAAAAATCACCAAACTAGATCAGAAGTGGCTCTGATCGGAGTTATATCATTATCCCTATGATTGGCATTGGGATTTTAGCTATTTCCGGTCTGATGATTTTTTTTTGCCCGGTATCGATGACAAATTTTTGCAATTTACTATCTAGTTTTGTATTCTAAGTAAGATGCGCTAGACAGGCGCCCATCATAACATTTTTGTTAATAACCTGATTATATAGTTCTTCTTCGCCTTTGGATTCTAAGTGGTAAATCCTCTGGATTTTCCGTTGTACGTTCTGATCGAAATGTTTGCGTTTAAATCTTATTATTGAATGAATTCTGTTGAATATTTGGTTGATACATTTAGTCCTCTTGTTGATCGTAGGATGGTTGATATAATTTACCTGTCTTGACTGAACAGATGGATCAAATGACGTTGGTGTTGATAGTATAAACTTGTTGGTCGTTGTGGCAGTTTCTGTTACATATCTTTATTGTTTGGTTGCTGTATGTCATGTTTCTTTGTGGTACTAGGATATTGACAAGTTTTCTTTGTAGATACACTGGATATGACTTCAATTGGTATATCGGAGCTACCACCGAATTATTAAAGCCCTTTTTGTGGATCACTTAATTTCAATAATTCAAGTTTTGAAACTTTAAACATGATGTATATGCTTCTAGAAGAGCTTTTGGGCGTTGGCTTATTAGCATTTTGCTTAAGTTGCCATGCTTAAGTTGCTTTGGTTTCAAAGTCCTGAGATCCTTTTATTTGCATGTTGAAGGAACAGACATTTTTTTATGGCTGCTGAATCGTCGCTGAATATATCGTATGATATTAAGGCTTGTCCGTTCTCCCTCTAATTTTCTGTCTTATTCTTTATAGTATCGATTGGTACAATCGCGAGTCTGCTAATGTCGGATAAATCTTGTTCCGTTCTTGGTGCAGCTAATGTTTCTGTTTTTGTGAGGATTAGGTTTTCGACTTTGGTTATCCGTTGTTCCAGTTCTCTTGTTAACTCTATTTGGGCGTTAACTGCTCCACAGTGAGTATTTTCACTTGTTCTAATAATATTTCTTGAGTTACTGCCATTTTTATTTTATTAAGGATTATCATCTCTTTGAAACTTTATTATAAAGGGTGGTTAAATTTTAAGGGCCGATATTGAATGTGAACCACACCTAAACGTCAAGTTTTTTCCTTCATTTCATTTGACATTTCTCAATTTCAGACTTACTCAATTTGAACCATGGAAAGATACGCAATCGAGCAACGCGTTAAAGTTATTCAGGCTTATTATGAAAATGGGCGTTTAAATCAAAATGCATATCGTGCACTTCGTAATTTTTTCGGTCAATTTAATGGTCCAAATGTGCGTACAATCGGAAAAATCGTGCAAAAATTTGAGCAAACCGGATCTGTAGGAGATTTTTAAACGCCAGTGCATGCTCGTACAGCTCGTACTGCAGAAAATATTGCTGAGGCCGGTCAGGCAGTTACTGTGAATGATGTTCGCTATCGTGAGATGATAACGAACTTTTTATGGCCCAAACTGGAAGATATGGATGTGGGCGATTTGTAGTTTCAACAAGACAGTGCCACTTGCCACACAGCTAACGAAACAATAGCTCTTTTGCGCGACAAATTCAATGGTCGTGTTATCTCATGTGGTGGCGATGTCAATTGGCCCCCAAGATCATGTGATTTGACACCGTTGGACTTCTTTCTTTGGGGTTATTTGAAAGAAAAGGTGTACGTCAATAAACCAGTAAAAATTAAAGAGCTAAAGGATGAGATAATTCGGCACATTAACGGCATAGAACCTCAATTATGCATCAGCGTCATCGAAAATTAGGACCATCGGATGGAGGTGTGCCGCCGAGGTCGCGGCGGCCATTTGGCCGATATTTTGTTCCATACATAATTGAACCATACCATATAATCATAATAAAAGGAATTGAAAGTAATTTCTTAAATAATTTGGATTTTATTCAAACTCAACAACGGCCCTTGAAATTTAACATCCTTTATTAATGTCATTACTTGTTTATGCATTATAGTATATCACTATAAATCCCTATTCAATACCTGTCAAAATCATATACAAGTTATGGTTTTGATTGTACATATCTAACTGATTTCAACGATGGAAAATTTATCAAATTTGCGAAAAAAGCAACATTTGCGGGAAGTTTTGTTGAGTCTCTTTTTCGCAAACAAAACTGCAGCTGAAAGTCAGTGAGCATGCTCTTGCAAAAACATAGTGCTTTGAGTGGTTTAGTCACTTCAAAAGTTGTGATTTTGACATCAAGGACAAAGAGCGCCCTGGCCAGCCGAAAAAGTTTGAGGTTGAAGAATTTGAGGTATTACTTCATCAAGATTCATGCCAAATGCAAGAAAAACTTGCAAAATCATTGGGAGTTGATCAAGCAACAGTTTCCAGACGTTTGAAAGCCTTGGAATTCATCAAAAAGATGGGAAATTGGGTGCCATACGAGTTGAAGCCAAGAGACGTGGAAAGGCGATTTGCATGTCCGAAATGCTGCTCGAGCGGCACAAAAAGAAGTCGTTTTTGCATCGTATTGTCACTGGCGATGAAAAATGGATCCAATACGATAATCCCAAGCGCAAAAATGCATATGTAACGAGTCCAAGGTCATGCTGTGCATTTGCTGCATACCCAGCTAGGTGTGATCGACTATGAGCTGTTGCCACGTACCCAAACCATCAATGCTCAACTCTATAGTCAATAATTAATCCGATTGAAGTAGAAAATCCAGGCAGAATGGCCAACTTATGCGACCAGACACGAGACAATCATTTTCCATCACGATAACGCTCGGCCACATATTGCTGCGCCGGTCAAAAATTACCTGGAGAATAAGGGATGGGAAATTTTGCCTCACCCGGCCTTATAGCCCAAGCCTTGTTCCTTCCGACTACCACATATTTCGATCCATGCAGATTGCCCTATCAGGAATACGCTTCACTTCAGTGCCAGGTATCGAAAATTGGCTCGATTGGTTTTTGGCCACCAAGCTGGCGCAGTTTTTCTGGGATGGAATCCATAAATTGCAAGAAAGATGGGAAAAAGTAGTAAGTAGCGACGGACAATACTTTGAATAAAAAATCTTGTAACATTTTTTCACAATAAAGGCATCAATTTCAAATATATATATATATATATATATATATATATATATATATATATATATATATATATATATATATATATATATATATAAATATATATATATATATATATATATATATATATATATATATATATATATATGTATATATATATATATATATATATATATATATATATATATATATATATATATATATATATATATATATATATATAAATAAATATAACAACCTTAGATGTTTTAGATATCAATAGGCAATAGATTTTAAAAGTACTGACCATCATTTGAAGGAGTCCTAGGTTTCTGATATATCAGTTTTTCTTGTAATGACAACAACAGTTGTCATTCGGAAAATTGCCAACGACGGTGACCCGGATAAAGAACACCTTCGTGTCTTATTTAAATAAAAAAAACTTATTTTCAATAAATATATTTGTGTGTTTTCCTCGGAAAAACATCCAATTTGGCCTGTTTGCTAAAACACCTAAAGGTTTAGTTTAAAGGTCAGTATAGAACCATAGCAACATTGAAAATGTTTGTTAACTAGATGAAGGTTTTTTACAGATCGTTAAATTATTGATGACCTAACATCAACTTGTTCTATAGGTATATTATATAAATTTTGTTAATTAAAAATCATAGAACTATAATTATCTGATTTTAACACTATAAGCAAGCATTTCACTATAAAATTGTCCTTGTTACAAGTCTTGAGTCATAATATAACACCGATTAACGATATAAAATCATTCTTGGTAAACCAATTTGTACCGTTTGTATAATACAAACAAACATATGCCGACACACAATATAAACACCAATAAACGCGACACACATTTAAATCTCGTGACTCAATGCAATCATTAAAAATTATTGACGCAATGTCACCGTAATTTATTTCAATAATAAGATATCACATTTAATCACTTAGTTGATTCAATTAAATCTTGTAAATATTAAATTTTTTATTTTTTTTTTATATTATTTATAATAAAAATAATAATTGTGTGTTAAAATAATAAAAATAAATTTAAATTTTATTTCTTAATTTAATTTTTTATTTTTTTTTTGCTATTAAATTTGCATATACCATTCATAATCATCACACCAGCATGATCATGAGTTGATCGCGCATCATTATATTTTATCGTATATCCAATTTGGAATTATTTGAATTATTTTAGTTTTTCTTCTAGTTATAACAAATTGTTGTTGTTGTTGTTGGTTTTCATCTACAAAAGGTGTTAAGTATATAAATTTAATCATTTCAAAAAAATAAAAAATAAAAATATGAAATTGTGTAGATAAATTAAATTTATATACATAAGAAAACTCGACGAATCTTAAAAATCATAAGTTTACCTATTACCTGAGTACAGAGAGCGTATATAACCGAGATTTACGTCTATATGTATATATACATATATACATAATGGACTAAACGTGACCAATAAATAATAAATACAATGTCTTTAAGTATTTGTTATTTTTTTTTTTATTCAAGTAAGACGGATTATTAGATATTGTTGTTGTTACCATATTCCTTGGAGATATCGTCTTCGAGCCACAAAAAAAAATTAACTTAATTTATATAATGAAGAAGAAGAAAATATATAATTTAGTTCATTTGAACATAAAAATGTATGTAGTTAATATATAATAAGATGCAGTTACCTTATGTATATATATACATAACATGTATATATGGTGCATTGTGTTACGAACGCTTCTGTAGTGGTTTTGAATTGGAATTTAACTTCCTCGATTAAAAAAATTGTAAAAAAAAAAAAAATTTAAATCGAAATTTAATCGAAAAAAATCTCACCTAACTATTTGAAAATGGTTTATTATATTTAAGGTGTGGTATATTCTGCTACAATTATAGACCTTGACATTTGTCGAAACTCGCGCGCATACCGAACGAAATTGATTTTTTTTCTTTAACGTTTCTTTATAATTGGTTTTAGATAATAAAATAGATTTTACAGGCCAATGCTGGTCTGTACTATATGAACCTTTTATACTGTTATCATTTCCGATTCAAAGTCTTGTTGTTATCTAATATGTAATTTAGGACGAGCGTCTTATCATCCGGTGAAGTTGTTTGTTCAGCATCTTGTTTTATTATAACTCCTCCCGGGGTGAAAAAATGTTTCTAGGTCCGATACCATAGTTGAAGAGTCTTTTGATGAATTTTCTACTTTAAATGTTTTTGTATGTTTCCGGACTGCCACATAAATGTGTAATCAGTCTGATTGATGAAATGGTAACTCTACCTGATAGTGGCCATACCAATAGTTGATGACTCTCTTGTTTAAGGAAAACATTTAAGATTTGTGTGCAATTTCGTTAATATTTAAGTTTGAGGTTAACTGGCTAAGGTTAATAACTAGGTAGTTATTTAGAGCACCTTGGATTTCTTTTATGTTGTTTGGAAATTCGTAAGATTGAAATCTCTTGGTATATGTTCAATAACATTGAAAAAATTCCAAAAGGTGATCAAAAAGTTACCGTCTAATGAGCGGTCGCTTCGTCCACAAGTACTCAATGGATGTTTCCATGTCCCGTGTCACTTTACAATTTTGTATTTTAATCCCCTTTTTGGGGATTGGGTTTTAGAAACCCTTATTTGGGTTTTATAAATCTTATATTAGGTTAATATAAGACAAATGCATTAAACTAATACATTTTCAACGCAATGCGAACTGGTTACATTCCTCAAAAGTAGAAGATATCGCAAATTACAATGATACATACGCCTGGAAAATATGAGACACCAATCTCATCATATCGTCCAATAAGCATGCTTTCCACTATATCAAAGTTATTTGAAAAATTGTTACTAAGGAAACTGAAACCAGTACTAGAAGAACGGCATATTATACCAGATCACTTGTACAATATCATGGATATTGCACAATCCTTCGACAAAGTTTGGCATAGAGGTTTAATATACAAAGTTAAAGAACTTTTGCCGAAGAAGTTCCATTTAGTTCTTTAAAACAATCTTCTTCAAAGGAAATACTTGGTTAAACAAAACGCAACAATCACTGGTTTAAATGATATTAGCGCAGGTGTTCCACAAGGCATTGTCTTGGGACCAATTTTATACTTGTTGTATACAGCCGTATATTTGCCCATTTGCAATGAAGGTATAATATCAACATTTGCTGATGATACAGCCAAGTGTCTTATAAAAATACTCAAACTGCCTCAAAGCAATTGCTAAATCATCTGAATAAAATTTTAAACTGGCTAAAGACTTGGCGAATAAAAGTCAATGAAAATAAATCAACACATGTGACATTCACACTTAACAAACTCACCTGCCCACAAGTTAAATTGAACGGTGTAACTCGGTTATGGGGATCCACCAGCGCATTAAATAGAGAATTTTTGCAACGTACACAATCAAAAATACTTCGTAGGATCGCGAATGCTCCCTGGTATATTCGAAACACCAACATACATCATAACCTCGGTATTTTAACCATTAAAGATACAATTAGAACCTATAGTTTGAGATATTGTCTAAACCTAGAGATACATCCCATTGCTTTGGCCCGGGACATTCTAAAACAACCGAGATACAGACGACTGAGAAGAACTGATCCACTTGGACTATTGAATTTATAAATTAAATAAATGGTGCACACTAATAATAAGTATTAACATTGGTTAAGACTTATAAAAATAGCAGTAAGGTTAGTTTGTAAGATTCGCATACAACTTGTTAGTTTCTTTTTAGAAAGATTTAAGAATAAAGCCATAGGTAGTTGTAATAAAAAAAAAAAGGTTTTAGAATGATTGTCTATTAAATTTGGGGATTCTTTTTTGTTGAAATTTATTTTTAATTCTATTTTTTATCAACACAAGTACTATATGTTGTAAAAAGTTCGGGTTACCTCGGAAGAGGCCCAAACTTATGTATAACTAATTCAATTGTGGTTGTTGATTAACTGAATATCAGTCACTTTATTTATTTTCTTTATATAGTGTTACAGTTTTACTTTAAATTACCTACTATGCTGATGCATTGCTATTGCCAATATTACATTAAATATAGAATATATCGATGCGTGAATTTATGGAAGTCGATGATCAATGTTTATAAATTTACTGATGCAGTATTAGTAAACAACTTAATATTTCGATGGGTTTACCACTTTCAAATTCTAGAATGCTTTTATTATTTCTCTCGCCATAATGATAACATCGTCGATAAAAACGCAAATTTTGTTCTCAAATATGGGGGAACGATGTTAAAGGGATGTATCACTTGATTGCATTTGGTAATGCCTGTGAACATACTTGTATTTATGTGTGCCTTCAATTTTTGCTTGTAACAACGTTAAGTAGGACGTTATAAGCTATCGCAGAAGAGTTGGGACAGCTTCGGCCCCCGAAAAGACCCCAAAACTCTTTGTTTTTTTAGCATCATATGACACTCACAAACGCGGCACAAATCCAAATTATTTTTATTGCTACTCAACAGAGTTAGTTGTTGCAGTTCTTCCAAATTTATTTTCTTCATAATTATACCTACCGATCAGTCACAGACGGTGACATACCGGTAATAGTTTGGTGAATCAATTCGTTTCACAATATGAAAATATGGTTTATACGGATTGCGATCTTTTTCACTCTCCGCAAACAATATTCCAATCTTAAGATTATTGTTTGAGTCAGCACGATCGTTTTTTCCGTTCCTCGAGCATTTGATGTACTATAGTCGAATTTATGGAGTTATAAATTCCATTTGCCTTGCAGCTTGATTCTATAATATTTTTCCATATTCTATTGAACTAGTTTGTGCAACTCAGTCCTGTTTATGGTTTCAACCATATACATTTTTAGTTAATTTATTGTTTCTTGGTCCTTTATTTTATGTTGCACACAATTCTTATTGTTTTTGTTTTTAACTTTTTCTATTCTGTATTTTAAAGGACGGTATCGTTATACCTGATAAGTGCTCCAATGGGCCAAGAGTGCCATTATCTTGCAAACAGTATATATTAATCGACTTTTAATTATCATCACTTCTGAATTGGGTAAATGATTATTACACATGATTCATGTCACAATGGTGAAACTAAGATTAAGGATATCAGTTTGTTGCACTGGCTGGTGATTGCTTGCGCATGGCAACTCTTATGTCCAAATTATCGTTGGACTTGTGCTCTAACCAAACACGATCATTTTGTTTATTCACAAACTATTAAATGGTGAAAATTTTCTCATCAGAAAAGACAATTTTTGGAATCTCATCACGTTCGGCCAAGGTCTTCAATGCTGGTGTTCTTTCCTAACTTTTTTTTGTGCCTTCGTAAGATATTGAACTTTTTGTATCTTTAAGTGTAGTTCATTTTTCAATACGGTTTGAATGCTGTATCGTGAAACATGTAGACGTGCGGCTAATTGATTGGCACTTTGACGAGGATTTCAATGGATTCGTTTCTTCACTTTTCGTATCATTCCTTTTGATGTTGCTGTCTTTTTAGAACCGCGTCTGTTGCGTTTAGCGATGCTACCAGTTTCGTTGTATCGAGTTATGCTTCGGTACACAAACATTTTATTCACATTAAGCCACCCTGTATATATATATCTATATATATATATATATATATATATATATATATATATATATATATATATATATATATATATATATATATATATATATATATATATATATATATATATATATATATATATATATATATATATAATATATAAACCAAGAGGTGTACCGCCTAAACGATGCTTTGCTACCTTGGGCACATAAACACTTTAGTACAAACCGTTGGAAATTCCAACAGGACTCGGCACCGTAACACAAAGCTCGAGCGACACAGCAATTTTTACAATTGCGTTCCGTGGCTGATCCCGTCGAAAGAATGGCCACCTTATTCACCAGACTTGAATCTCATAGATTTCTCCATATGGTCCATTTTGGAGAGTAAGAGTGTCCACTAAAAAATACGAAAGTGTTGATGCATTGAAGTCAGCTCTTGTTCGAGAATGGAATAAAATTCCGCAAGCCCACGTTCGGTCAACGTGCAATGCTTTCTATGGAAGACTGAATCAAATAATCAGAGCCAAAGAAGGTCATATCGAGCAGTAACATGTTTTTCATAAAATGTAATATGTTTTCAACATATTCCACGAAATTTCAATAAAAAATAATCAAAATTAAAAAAATTAAAGCGTTTTCATTTGGTAACACTTGGTCTCAGCCACCCTATATATATATATATATATATATATATATATATATATATATATATATATATATATATATATATATATAAATATATATATATATATATATATATATATATATATATATATATATATATATATATATATATATATATGTATATATATATATATATATATATATATATATATATATATATATATATATATATATATATATATATATATATATATATATATTATTATTATTATATAGTGAAACAATTGTAACGTCACCACTATGACGTTGGTCAGTTTAAGACAACTAAATGCGTAAATTTAATTTGAAAATTGAAAGGCCGATATTTTTAAATTATCAATGGACTGGATCACATACGTAGCGTTTGCCGGTAAACCATTTTCTTTAATGTTTGCTAGTTTTATGTGAAAAATGTCGAATGAGGAACTTCTCGTTAATTTGTCTAGATTATGCATCCAAAATACTGGCTTTTTTATTTTTTGATTTTCCAAAAACCAATAAAGTATTTATTTTTTAACCAATAAAACTTCCACATAACAATTGTCTTTCAAAACAAAATTTTGATCTGTCATTGCTTTATAAAACAATCATAGGTGTGCATCAAAAATGCCATTGGAAGTATTATAAAACTTTTGATCATACAATTCGTAATTAACTCATTTGAACAACCATTAAGTTTCAGACTCCATCGATTTCGACTCTGAGCTAGCTTTTTAATTGGTTCTATAGTCATTCCGCAAATAAATCGTTCTCTACCCTGGGAGACCATCTGTACTGACAGTGACCCATGTGCTTACCAAAAGACAGTTTTTTAGTCAGAAATTGCTGCTCCATCCATTTAGGATTGGCTCTCAAAATGTGACGGAGCCAGCAAAATCAATGACCTTTTACGTCATGAATGCCATTCATCCGGAATTTTTATCAAATTCAACATCTTCGTAGTTGAACATGATATTGAGTCTGATCACTACCTCGTACAACTTCAGCTGGTCGATTTTTGCAAGGTATTTACACACTTTTATATCCTCTCCCACACAGTTACCTTGGAGATTACGGAGTGATTCGAGGTATCAAAAAATTGTCTCTTTAATTTTCATTGAACTCATTAAATTTAAGAACAACTGAAGCCGATAATCGTTCATCTAGATACAATAGTACTGTTACCATTTAGTCCAATTATCACATTGATATCTTCTCCAAATGCCTGAACAATAGGTTGGACTGACGTATAAGATGTGGTCTTTAGGAGTATCAGGAACAGTACATCACACTGTCATCCACCAAAGCTAATTGTTGAAAATTCCGACATTTTTGTATCAACTTTGATAAATATCATTGTGTGTAGGTATTATTTTGCAGGTATTCCCAGACATTGTAAAGCAGAGAAAATTCTCACTCATTGGATTGAGGCATAGCCTTGCTCGTAATCCAAGAACACTTGATGACGAAATATTTTGATATATTTAGAAATAATAATCTTCAGTAAAAAAATTTGATCGGTGCCTGGCCACCGTTGGTAGCAACAGAAATTTGAATGGAAAATTCCGCCTAAAATTTAGCTTAAACTAGGTTGCAAGATTTACCAGTGACTGGAGATTTCTATAGATTTTTACGATTTAAGTGGCTCTTCAACCAAGGCCTGGGCAGCCGAAGTACATGATCAAGTTTCATTCTTTGGATCAACCAAAATATTGTTCTTTGCTTTCAAGCCGAAAGTGGCTGTAAATACTGTTACTGCGCAAGCATATTATACTGTTATACTACGTTTATTTGCGCGTTTATTGAGATACTGTGTACAGATTTATAAACATATAGGTATGAACTATAAAAAAATATTAAAAGTGAAATTATAAAATGATTAATCAATCACACATAACATATAGATATGTTCATATAACATAGCGTATATTTATGACAACGGCTATGTTATTACAATATTACATATATACATACATATTATGGTAATTACAGATTTTGTAAAGCGCATATATAAGTTATGAAATTGATTAACTATTGTAATCTAACCATTAAACTATTTTTATGATTTATTAATTTATGGTTAAGTATGTATGTATGTGATTGCTTTCCTTTAAACATATACCTAAAGCTGAATATAGAAATAAGTCAATATATAATGTCTGGGCAGCATATGAACTGTCATATATTGTTATGATTGGCAGTAAAATTAATTTTCGAACATATTTTACGATAGATTAATGTTGAATCACAATGAACGTACTTTGTCCGTATGGTTGATAGATGCGGAACTTAAAACGATGCCTACTGTAAACACGGCTCGTTTTATTATTACATCCGCTAAATGTATTATTTTCAGCTTCTACATCATTTTTCATGTTTTTCTCATTTCTTTTGTACAAAATTAACAAAAAAAAAAAAATTAAAATAAATCGTAACAATATTGAATCTGCTACTAAGCACAAAAATTAATTATTATTCACAGATTTTTTACAGCAACAACAACAACATTATTGTTAACACAACAAATCCTTCAAAACAATAGTTTTAGAGCGATAATAGGAAAAAAAACTACTTTAAGAATAAATAAAAGTATCCTCAACCTTGTGACCTCTTTCAATTTTTTTTTATGTTGTATTAGATTTTGGTTTCAATATACGTTCGAGTGTATAAATACGCGAGATCGATTTCGCTTTATATTATATAGTTTACCATTTACACCAACAACAATATAAATTCATGATTAATGAATAAGATTTGTTTCTTTTTTAAATATTTATTGTTTTAATTGGACACCACATACACAAGAAGTACACAAGAAAAAAGTTGAGATAAATATTTATATACAAAATATATTTTTTGCTATATATTATGTATGTATATATACACAGATTAAAACTGGACCAAAGTGAGTCATCATTAAATAACTAATTGAACAGATATTAAAATTTAGAATGATTAGATTTGTGTGATTGATTGATGATTGAATGGAATTTTTCATGCACGAAATGTATACAAGGTAAACTGTCTTAATGTGTTACGGTATATATAATATATGTCGTCTTGTTTAACCGGAATTAAGCATATAGTTATGTATTTCCTGTCGAGAATCGAGATATGATTCTCAGTATTTTATGCGAGAAAAATAAGAATATGACTTAAATTTGCTCTTAAAATATATTTGCTATATTTACTGAAAGGACAAGTTTTTATTTTTTTTAATTCAACAAAAATTAATCTCCTGTTTAGGAGTAACCCCTCACTTAGTTGTTTCACTTCAGTTAGCATAGTTATTTTCCATGTATGTGGTGATCTTCTGTGTTTCCACTTTCCTTACGAATTTCATTCTATTGACATTCTGGCAATGTCACTTGATGGCTTATGAAATGTGTCCAAACCAAATCTCCCTTTTTTTCTCGTTGTGATTTCGTTCGTGATTTGTTGCCATAAGTAATGATTTTTCACCTGAGGCATTTCCTTATAAATACCTAGGGTTTTCATATGATTTTCTGTGTGTTTTCCATGTTTCACAACCATACATTGTTTAGTACTGATTTTATACAGAGATTAAGCACTCGTAGCATTGTGTTTTTTGACAGTGCCGATGTGTTCTAAATCTTATTAGCATGTTGAATGTTTGCTGAATAAAGGGATGTGAATCGATTCATTCTTGTAGTTCTAGCTACAGGTCTTAACCTCTTCATCCTAACTCCTACTTGCTACGTCCACGCTGTGTCGGTGATAACTCGAGCAACCTAGCAGAATCATGTGGTGGGAATTCCTTGGGGAAGCTAGTTCGGGGTTGAACCCAGAGAGGGTCCGTAGGTCATTTGCAATCAACGCATTTAAAAGCTATGTGATATTAATTTCCAGAAGCGTCTGTTGTCATATTGAGCGGCTCTCTGGTCAGCGTCTGTACCTTAGGAGAGGCGGCTGCACTAACACATGGCATTAAGTATAAAATGCATATGCTGCCTTGTACACTGCCTGAAAAATCGACAATTACTGTAAATAATGATGTTCTAATGCAAAAGATCGAGCAAATGAAAAAAACCATAGCAAAACTTTTTTTTTTTTCCTTTATTTTACAATCTATCTGCTTAAGAGACATTCAGTAAATTTTGTGTCTCTTTACATTGTCATGATTAGAGTAGTTTTATCCATTGATAAAATCTCACTTACATATAATTAGTATAAATTGATGCAACACATAAATTTTACTAGTATTGCTTCGAAACATTAGAGGTTTTAGAAATTAGAGTTTATAGTGTATCTAGGACCTAATTGGCAAATCAAAATTTTTGTGGCGTTTCAATTTTTCTCTCGTCGTGGTAGTGAAAAATTTGTTCACTAGTTCGTTTGGATGAATTGTCAATCTAGAGTGATACCTGGCACTGGAATTCCTAATTTCTTCCCGTATTGATGGGACCTGCAGGTCTCTGTGAATTATATCGTTTGACTCAAACCATGGGGCATCTACTATGATTCTTATAAGTTTAGATTGGAACCGCTGAAGAATGTCCAAATTTGAGTTGCTGGCCGTTCCCCACAGCTGTATACCATACGTCCAGATAGGTTTTATTATCATTTTATAAAGCAGTAGTTTATTTTCAATCGATAAACTTGATTTTCTGCATATGAGCCAATACATTTTTGACAGTTTTAATCCCAACTGCTTTCTTTTTGTCTATATATGTATAGGCCATGTTAGACGTTTGTCGAATACCTAAATATTTTACATCATCAGTTTGAGGTATATTCTGGTTATTCATTTGTATAGGTGGACATGTTCCTCTTCGCATCGAGAAGGTAACATGTTTAGACTTAGCTTCATTAACTTTAATTCGCCATTTTTTCATCCATACTTGAATACTGTTAATATTCTCCTGCAAAACTTCTGTCGCTTTGATGGGGTCTTTGTGTGATGAGGGCTCTGCTGTGTCGTCTGCAAATGTTGCGACAGTTGCTTGTTTACTTGTAGGTAAGTCTGCAGTATATAGGAGATATAATATAGGGCCAAGCACGCTATCCTGTGGTATACCAGATTTAATTGGACGGACATTTGTATAAACATCCTGATGTTTTATAATAAAATACCTGTCATTTAAATACTATGTTAATATTCTATAGAAGTCAAGAGGTAAGCATTGCTTTATTTTGTATTGTAATCCCACATGCCACACCTTATCAAAAGCTTGCGCTATGTCCATGAATACAGAAGAACAATATCTCTTTTCTTCCAGAGCTTCTTGAATTACTTGAACTATTTTATGTACTTGTTCAATTGTTGAGTGCTCTGGCCTAAATCCAAACTAATGGTCCGGAATCAGCTTCTTTTTCAGCAATATAGGCTTTAGGCGCTTAAGTAGTAGTTTTTCAAATAGCTTAGACATTATTGGTAGCAAGCTTATAGGTCTGTACGACGTTACTTCTTCTGGAGGCGTGCCTTATTTTGGTATAAGTATTATTTGTGAAACCTTCTATTGTATTGGGAAGTATCCAGATCTAAGTACTGCGTTGAATAAATCGGTAAGAAATCGAATACCCTTATCTGGTAGCTCTTGCAAAACCTTTCCTGTGATAAGATCATATCCTGGCGCCTTCTTAGGATTTAACTCTCTCTGTATTGCAGTTTCTACTTCAAAGAGAGAAAACTTCATGATTGTATGATTCTGATGGGTATGGTTGTAATACTCTTTCGAAATGGTCTGCAAATACATCAGTCTTTTCTTCATTCTTTCTCGCCCACTGACCGTTACTTTTACGTATTGGCGGAATATATTGTTGTGGTTGTTTCAGCTTCTTAGTCGCTTTCCACCGTGAATAATCTGTGTTTTCTGTTGGTGAGAATCGCGACAAATATTCTTGAATTGACTGATTTTTTTCATTGAGCAGCAGTTTCTTTAACAGTTTGACTGCCTTGTTTAACTTGCGTTTATCTTCTGTTAGCCTATATTGTTGCCATTGCTGTCTTAATTTTCTTTTGTCCTTAATCATTTTCTTGACAAGATTTGAACATTCTCTCTTCTTTTCTTTCTCATTTTTTACTGGTGTGGAATTCCAAGCTGCCGACTGAATACATCCATTGAGATGTTACACTGCTTGATCTATATCACACTCCGTCTGTAATTTGATTTGTGTGTTTAGATTCTCTGTTACCTTACATCTGAAGTGGTTCCAGTCTGTTATTTTGTTGCTTAACGTCGGTTGTTTCTGCATGTTCCTTATCTTTGTAGCCAGAGTTATTAAAACAGGGGTGGTCCGAAGATAAGTCTAAACATGGCATCGATTTAATGTAATTACTTGCGATTCCTTTGGTGATGCAGAAATCTATGACGTCTGGAATCTTTCTTCTAGCACTAGGCCAGTAGCTAGGTTCACAGGTTGACACATGATTAAGCTTATTTTTTTTAATTGAATTAAATAACGCTTGGCCTCTCGTTGTAGCCAGTCTTGATCCCCACTCTTGGTGTTTTGCGTTATAATCACCCCCTGCTATAAAGCGATGACTCAAAGATGTATAAAAATGATCAAATTGTTCCATTTTTATTGCATGTTTTGGTGGGCAATAGATGGCCGGAATTAATAGATTTCGGAATTAAGAAGAGAAAATCATTGTTTAAAGAACGACTAAATCAATGATGTAGCAGAGACCGCGATATTAACTAAAAATCCTTTTCAACCGCTCAGTATGTAAAACCAATTCTGTTCTAATGAAAGTGAACTAGACGAGAACAAATTGAATTCTCGAAAGAAGAAAAAGAGTTATCAAAAATGCAAGAAAAGACATTACAGTAACCAAAAGGAAGGCTAAGTCATCACCTGAAGTTAAACCAACATCCGGAAATATTATCGCTTATAGTAATCAAATAGCTCCAAAAGTGCTAAATAAAGAAAAGGAAATTCTTTCATCTCCTATGAACATAATAGGAGTGAAAAAATATAATTACATTCAGCAACTACTGAAATCGGTCGTAAGCAAGGACTATAAAGTAGTATCATTAAATAATAACATCTGGAAAATCAACACGACAGAATCAGAAGATTATAAAGCTCACACTACTAAAGTAAACACCGATGGGTTTGAATGGTATATGTATGAGGACAAAAATGATCACTTAATCAAACTTAAGGCCCGAAGGCTCAACCAATCTGGTTCAAAAGAAGACATTATAGAATAACTAACACGTAAAGGTTTTAAAATTAAAGATGCAGTAAATATCATCAAAAAAGAGAAAAAGCAAAACATGGGCGGAAACACTGATATTATCAGAAGAGGACTTCCACTGTTCATGTTTACCTTCGACAATAAAGAAACTATAGAAAAAATCTATAACAAAAAGACTCAGACTATTCTCTATAGAAAGCAACCAAGGCCCTAAAAAGACCCAACCTACAGGTCCCTCCAATTAAAAACAACGATACCTGAGCTAGAAATCCCAATAAAAGGCAGATCTGTTTTTAAATCATCTAGAGCAGACATTTTAACCTGTCAGTCAATCCGCAAAGGAAGATGTTACCCCAAATAAAAAAATTGATGGACACGGAATAAGGCCTATAACAATGCTTGAACTAAATTGGGAAATAAAGAACAACCTAAACGTTAAAAAGGCTCCGGGGTATGAGTTAATAACGGGTCTAGTAATTAAAAGATTGCCAGAAAAAGGAAGAAATTATTGCACATAAAGAATACAGCAATCCGTTTAAAAGACGTACCAAGGCAATAGAAGGTTGCAGAAGTAATTATGATTCTAAAACCAAATAAACCACCAAATAAAAAATCTTCATATAGGCCTATATCTCTGCTTCCAACGCTATCAAAATTATTCTAAAAGTTACTTCTGAAAAGACTGAAATTAATAATCGAAGAAAGAAACCTAATTCTTTCCCATTATTTTGGTTTCAGGAAAAAACACTCGACTATAGAACAAGTTTATAGAATTACCGATGTAATCGAAAAATTACTTGAATTCAAACAAATATGCCCCGGGATTTTTCTGGATGTGGCCTGATCATTTGATAAGGCATGGCGTCAAGGGCTTGCATTCAAACTGCATCGGGACCTGCCAAAACAAATATATGAGGTTTTGAAATCGAATATTTCAGACAGACACTTTCGAGGAAAGTATGTGAATGAATACTCTGAACTAAAAAGAATAACAGCAGAAGTACCCCAAGGTAGTGTCGTTGGGCCCTTTCTTTATCTCCTATATACAAGAGACATGCCCAATACTGATGCAACTGTAACAATATTTGCTGATGATACTGCTATATTAGTATCCGCACAAAACATAACTGACTCTACCGACAAGACAATTTTGGATGTATTTCTGGCTTTGGAAATCCTTTAACTTATATCCTCTTCAGTGCTGCTTGTTTTTGCCACTGTGCAACGAACATATACGAATTTCACGACCTCAATATGTACTTGATTGATGTGAATTGGTGTATCAACGCTTGTGTTCAGTCTTACGGCCTTGGCGTTTCTGATGTGGATTTTGAGAACAATTTATTGTTCAAATTCTGTTAACATCTCAGCTTTCTTTTGCATATCAGCATGTCTGTGTTTAAGAAGGCGCATATATCATTTGCGCAATCTAATGCACATAACATTGTACACATCCCTGCCAAGCTCCTCGTGTATTGTGGTGTTTTTCACTCTGCTCGCCTTTACATTGAACTCCATTTCCAGTTATCTGAACTAAATTGACGTAATTCTTGCGAAGTTTCTTTCAGGTTTAAATCCAGCCTGCTCATTTTGTATATTATTGTTGCTATTACAAGTGAGATACGACGGGTCAGGATGGTTATGACCCATACTACCGTTATATTATTAAGGAGGAAGATTTCTCTTTAATTTTTGCATTCTCTTAAGTTTCCTTTCTTCTGGATTGTTATAGTTATTTCTTTTTTCCACCTTTTGATATTCTAACTATACTCTAATGTTCCGCTAATAGTGGTGTTTGAACCGTTGTTGCTGTAAATATATCACGATTTAGTAAAAAATCAGCTTAGGTGTTGTCCAATCTAACAATTTTGTTGTTTTTTAACTTCCTTGTGGCTCTTTTGATTTCCCTCTCCATTGGTTCGTTGATTGTTTCATTTTAGTTTCCATCTAAAAGTGCGTAATTTTGTTCAGTGCCTGTACGGTTATCTTCGAAAATTTCCATCTGTTTTGAGATTGATTTTCTGTCGTTAGAGTTTGACCTCCTGCATCCTTAATTTGTGATATGTTAGTAAACTTTTCGGTGACCCTTTTAACGCTTTTTAGCTATTTCGAGATTACCCCGTGCCATTTTGTTACTTGTCTAGTATCTTTGTATTGCCATGTAATTTCTGACGTGTTTTGATGACCAAATTGTTGCTTAAGTTGAAGGCGCAGCTTTAACCACTGTGCCAATTGCTCGGTTCTTCTGGGAACTTACTGCCTCCTATGTATAACTGATATGTGACATTCTCATGCATGTATTTTTGATTGTAAATTTTACTTTGGAATCTCCTTGAACCATTTAGATGTCATTCCGGAGTGCGCTATATTTCTTCATTTGCAACTACTCTTAGCAAACTGCAATCTGGCTGTTATTATTTGTCTGATTATAGTGGTATCAATTCAAATAGTGAATTCCTTCCTTGCTTGAAACTGTTGATAATATTCCTATGCCTTGGTTATGTGTGTCGCTGCTTGACTTCTTTGGTGAAGTAACTGCTACTTTAACTCTCTGTTGCCAGCAGAATAAATTATGGGTTCAGAAAGTCATTTTAATCATTTTGGAATAATTCCGCCAATCGACTCCGATTTTTGCGAATACCATAGGACATAGTGACTCCGAAAAATATGAAGTATATCAAGATTATGTTACTATAACGAATGCAAATACCGCAATTTAAGTACATTGTTTGGATTTGCATTGATGTTGATGATACAATTCAAGCTGTACCGCGGATAAAAAATATATTCTACGCCTCTAAAATTTCTTTAAATACAAACCTGCCGCTGAACAAAATTTCCGTGCGGGAAACTAGCAGTACCTGAAGATGATATTGATTGCCGTTTTCTTGTGACATTGTCATTGTTATCATTTGACGTGTTATTGCGTGAGAATGTCACCCAGGCTTAGCCTATATACATTCTCGCGCCGTCGTGCTTGGACTTTTTCCTTTTCTTGGTATGCTTAGCCAGGTTTAAATGAACCTGTTTCCGTCCCTGCCACGTGGAGGCGCATACTTTTCTACTATCTAGCTCCTTTGTCTGTTAAATTTCGTAGACATATATACATATATATATATATATAAGTACACACATATATACATATATATATATACATATATATATATATATATATATATATATATATATATATATATATATATATATATATATATATATATATATATATATATATATATATATATATATATAATATATACACATACATACACATACATATACATACATATATAAAGTCTAGTGTCAGTGTTGTGTAGGAACTATCTGTTACTTAGAACAGTGTCACAGGACCTTTTAAAAGCCGTGATGTTTCGTGGAGTCATTAAAACGAGTTTGCTTGCTGGCCATTCTGTGCCCAGCTCCATCATCAATTGTTGTCTTTCATCTTCGACAAGATCGCAGCTGTAGAGTAAGTGATCCATGGTTTCGTTATCATGGCCACACTCACATCTGCTTGTTCCGCTTATATGGAACCTTTCCATTTATGAAGCTATTTTGCCGTGCCCCGTTAGCATTTGCATAAACGAAGGACTAAGCGCAACCTTTTGTCTAGCCTTTCTTTGATGTTTGGAAGAAAACTATAAGTTGTTCTTCCATCCATCGAAGTGTTCCATCTCTCTTGCCAGATTGCAATTGATTCTTTCCTTAGCTGCCTTTTGAGCAAACTAATAAGGTTTTCTTGTATTTGTCCTTCTTGTAGTACCACGTTATCGTAGTTCACACTTTTGCGCTTTCTAAGTTTAAAGCTACCTACTCTTTCTTGCAATAATATATCAATGGGTATTACGCCAGCCAGAACAGGAACTGCATCTGTTGATACAGTTCTGTAAGCTTTTGTCATACCAAGAAGTATTCCCCGTTGTGCACTTATTAAAGTTCATCGGTGGTGACAGTTCATTCTGTCAGCCCATCCGGCACAAGCATATGTAAGTAACGCAACCACTAGACCATCGTATATAGTCTTGAGGGTCCTTTGTTTAAGGCCCCAAGTTTCTTTGGCTACTCTTTTTAAAGTAAAGAATACTTTTTTACTACTTTCAGCTATTCTTTTGACATGTGACGTGACACCTAATCTTTCATCGAAATCAACTCCAAGCCATTTCACAGTTTTGACCATCTTAATTCTCACCCCATTTATAGACACAAGTGGTGGTCTTCTAATGTCGAGCGTTCCTTTAAGCTGGATCATAACCGTTTTGGCTGATGAAAGCTCCATTTTATATCTGCAAAACCAATCAGTCATTATGTTGATAGCACTCTGCGCTATTTCTTGAACGTTTTGTCTTTAGTTTCCTGCAAATATCATTACCTTATCATCCGCAAATGCTACTTCTTGGATGTTTTCATTCATACTACTGTTGAATACTATGTTCCAGAGGTGTGGACCTAAGATGGATCCTTGCGGACATCCTTTTGTCACACTCTTTTGTAATTAACCAAAGTTAGTGACAACAGTTGCGAATCTTTCTGAGAAATAGTTATTAATGATTAAGTAAAGGTTTGCTGGACAGCTAAACTTCTTCAACTCATTCATTATACTAGGCCACCACAGATTATCGAAGGCACCAGATACGTCAAAGAATACTCCGAGAACATATTTGTGCTCCGATTCCTTTACAATGTTGATCATTTTCACCATAGCATCCTCTGTGGACCGATTTTCTCTAAATCCAAACTGTTTGTCACTAAATGTCCCAGATTCATGGAACAGACGCATCAACCTACCAGTTATCAGTTTACTTGTGACAGTTAAAAAATATGTTAGCCGTCTAAACTTCATACCGTTTAAAAACAGTGTTGAACCAAATTCATTTACATAGTTATTGCAACCCCGCAGATATATGGCCGTCTGGAGTTTTGGTTGGAGAGTTTGTTAATCGTTTGTTAAAAGGGTTTAAAATTTTATTAATTTAGTTTTACCGCTATCAAAAAAAAATTATCTGCTGTTGTTTGCGACAGATTTTAACCTTCCTAAAATTTTTTGGTCTTCAGTGGATAATGCGAGTTTATGGAAACTACCGTTGATGAATTTTCTAACTATGTATTAGATAGCTTAGCGCAATTTAGGACGCATTAACTCAATGCAGTATTTAACGATTTTGGCCGTAATTTGGGCTTGCATTTTTTTTTGCTTGAATTCATTGACGTTGTGTCTTAGTTAAACAACTTCCTTCTTAATGCTAATTAAACAATATTAATACAAGATGCCTGAATGTTTTGTTAGTGGTCGCGGAGGTTAATAAAACTGTTTGAAATTACATAAAAAATATTGCTGACCGTAAGTCCAGAGCTTTCAAGAAATTTAAGGATACATACAGATCTTTATGTAGAGAGTTCAAATTCCGTAATGAAATCCGTTATAAAATATATACCTTACAGATTGAGTGTAAAATTTCGGTAAACCCAAAGCAACATTTTGCATTCATTAATAAAAAAGAAAATCTCAGGGCTCTCCAAGACTAATGTGTATGTTATAATGCTTACTTTTCAGGCTCATTGGAAATTTGTAAAGCCTTTGCTTATTTTGTCCAAAGATTATTTGATAATTTCGATTCATTCTAATGTTACAATCCAATTCACGGTCTGCAGAAATCATAAATGGATTGGAAAACATAAATATATCAGGCAGGCAGGTCCTGATGGTACCACACCATTGATTTTAAATAAATGTGCGCAATGTTTGAGGGAACTATTACTTTATTTGTTCAATATAAGTTTGTTTGTTTTGCTTGTTTGTTTTTGAATCCTGCAATCTTTCCTGGGGCCCAAGCTCTACCAAATCTTTCGTGGTTAACTTTTAACGTCCTACCTTACGCCGTCACCAGCCAAATCAAAGACGCACGAATACATGTCCGATTTTAAATCCATCTGCACATTGCATTGCTCCAGTCAGCTTGTACTGACATGGACGATGGTTCGTTTCAAGGATTCTGCACTCCAACAAGGAGTCATAGTTGTGTTCTCTGTTATCACCGATCGTAATTAGGTGATGAAAAATCCCTTTTGCAACCCTCCCCGTTGGGATTCGAACCCAGTACTTCCAGTCTCAAACACCGCAGCTTTAACTACTACGCCAATTCTTCGGTTGCTATAAGGGAATTTCGATTCTTTCTGTGGTACCTAAACTTTTTGAATCTTGTGAATTAGTTTCAGTCAAGACGGATTTATTCAAGATGGATCTTAACTTAATGGTCTTTTTGAGCGATGTATTTAGTACAATCAGAAATTGGGGTCAAGTAGATATTATATACACACGTTTTTCAAAAGTTTTTGATGAATTGAGTTACCAAATTCTTCATAAAAAGTTATTGGAGTTAGGACAAGAATTTTTTTCAATTTAATGGATTGCATCATACCTATATAACTAAACGTTGTCAATGCGTTAAGAGATAAACACGGATAAGTGTAAATTTATAACATTTTGCAATCATCGGTTGTCTTGTGTAGAGGTACCATATGTTTTATTCAATGAAAAAAACCTATGGGTTTCTATTATGTTCGGGAGCTTGGGGTTATTTTTTCGTGTAAATTGACTTATATATATGCACAAATATTATATAATAAGTAAAGGATACGCTTTGTTGAGTTTTTAAAACTCATTTTAAAATCTCTCTTCATTTCTTAGGTTAGGTCAGTGTTGGAATATGCTTCAGTTTATACTCTATTAATCATACAAAAGCAAAACTTTTCGCAAAACTACTTAATTTTAAGCCACTTGTATCTTTATAAAATATCAGCGCATATAAAAAAATACTCATACGTTGGTCTCTATCATATAAATAAGACTGCAATAAGAGAATAGCACTATCTAAAAAAATATAAAATAGTTTCAACTTTTGAAGTAGCTACAGATCTACCTTTGAAAAATCAGCTAATGAACTATAGGTTTGGTAAAAATAAGCGAAATATCGTCGACAATATTAAATAAAGCAGAAGTTGATTAGTGATTTTTGCAAAAACCATGATTAAACAACTTCCAAAACTTTAGATAATTTCGGAGTGATACTTAGAGAATACATTCTGCAAAGATTTTATCTCCTTACATTTAATTAAAGGATCACAATAGCCTTCCTCCATGGCAAGCAGAGGAAATACAATTTTTAATAATTTAAGTAACTGATGGTAAAAACAACGAAAAATGCAAACTTTGAAATTTTAGATCCATCTCATTTAGACTATAGTTGCGTTCGATTTAAGGCTAAAAACCACCTTTAAACGTTCGACAATATCAATGCAAATAAAATTTAAACTTCAAATTTAAACCTCACTTTCATAAATATTTTAAATCTCTCTAATCAAGTTTGTAATTTGATTTTTAAGGCTAAAATATTTAGCTCTATATAAATGGACGGCAGTTCGCCTCCAAAAACAATATGTCACATCCCTTAATTCATCAATACTGACAATTCTATAGCATTAAGACAAGGTTTTTGCATTTCACTTTATATGGATTGTAAATCAAACAATAATCTGATATCGATGGAACAGGGCTTTTTTTGAAAAGATCTAACCTATTTATATCCTCCTGAAATAGTCAAATCAATAAAATTCAATTCTCATGAAATTGAACCGCCAAAGGGAACTGTAAGCCAGTATAACTTCTTTAATCCACCTGAAAATCGATTTGAGGGAGAGTTTTAATGTTAAAGTCATCCAATATTATGACGTGAGAATAATTACACATATAATCCAGAATGCCGGATAAGATATCATTAGTATCATTAGCTTTCAATATGGCGAAGGGTTATAACTAATTATAGTGAAATAATTACCTTCCAAATACAAGTCCAAGATAAAAAATCAACAGATTTCATTTTAAGAGAGGACTCAATGGATAACATGGGTATAAAGACGGATTCTTTTAACAAATTACAATTTTTGCTGATAAAATTCGGTATAATATTTACTAAAGAATTATTTATGAATATCATAGCCTTGCAAAAGCCCTATAATATTTATAAACCTAATAAACCATTATCCTAGATAAAGAAAATAATGAAAATATATCCTGAAATTTAGTGAATAAACCAGCAGCAATTGTTTCATATATTATTTGAACATCAATCCACTTCGATGATGAGCCAGTTTCAAGTAATAAAGTTCTTCCTTCAAAATACAAAACAGCCTGCGTGAAGTTCTTTCTAGCATTTCCAACCTTAGAACTTCCAGGTGATCCTCATGTAGTAATTGAAGAATAGGTTTTTGTAATGGCAATGGTATAACAGTATGAATGCCGTTCTTTCGAATAAAATAAGGTTTCATTTCGGGATCAGTAATAGAACTAGGCCATCTCTTCATTACATTTGACATCATCGTCACTAGCATGGTAACCTGTTTTGTAACGTGTGCAACATTTTCATGACATTTTGCATGATAAATGGTTGTCGTCTTCCAAAAACGCATTGACTTATTGGATATACGAATCTCCGCTAATTTCGCCATTTTGTGATAATTGCTACCCCAGGATCTTGTCCCTTCCAGTACTTAATTGTATAATGGTGTCCAGACAATATAATGGCCCACCGTTGATATCTGTTGGCTAAAGGCTGATGAAAAAGGACAAAATTGCGACCAACTAAACATTTATGGAACTTCTTTAACCCGAAAGTTATTGCTAACGCTTCCTTATCGAGCTGCGAACATTTTTTGGCTGTTGATAAACTCGCAGAAGCGAATATCAACGGTTGGTCGCCTTACTCAGTAACTTGGTTAGGAATGGTTCCCACCCCAGTTTAAACGGTTTTTCGTACTAAGCTCATTTTTGCATCTAGGGTATAAAAAATGATAGCGAATTGGCAATATAGACCATTCAAAGCCTAATTTAGTAGGCAAGTGATCAATTTTAAAACTTTTACACCATCAAAATCAAAAAGCTTACAACTGGCTGTTGGTTTATAACTGTAATCAACATAAAAAAATATGGTACAGGTGTGTTTATTCGATTAAGACATTATATAAATTATTCCAATCTAAAGCTGTCATGACCTAAATCGGATCACGATAAAATGTTTATCCATTTAACCTTATCTACCCTTTCTCACATGTTTGAAGAGAAAAAAATTAGAAACTAATTCAGGTGTTGTTATACCACCCGATTAAGAATTATAATATATTTGTAGTTTTTTTTTTATCAAAACACAATTCACTTATTATCACAATACATGGTTAGTTAACAACGTTATTTACTCTACGACAATAAATTTTCAATTTTCTTATATAATTGTAATTTATGGACATTTATGGTACAACAACAAAAAATATAAATAAATCCTACATATACGGTATTTGTAATTCATATTATTTATATAAACAAATAGTACTAGATAATTTTTGGTATATGTGGTCGAGGGGCATTAGCATGTCCCGTAAAATATACATATATATATATATATATATATATATATATATATATATATATATATATATATATATATATATATATATATATATATATATATATATATATTTATATATATTTATTTATATATATATATATATATATATATATATATATATATATATATATATATATATATATATATATATATATATATATATATATAAACGAGCATGATTCCACAAAATTATCCTTTGCTTAAAGTTGGATCGATCGAGAGTAAAATTCGCACTCGTAAACAACCTGAATTATGCTTTGGATATTGCCTTATAATATAATTCAACCCTTGTTGAAGTTGATGATATTAAATCGTATGTCCCCAAGAAAACTTGACACGTGACCGCCGCATACATTCAACAAGTGGAGACCATATTGTGTCCAAATGTAAAATGTTTTTTTATAGTGACGATGACTTCAGTGATTTTCACGGTATTTTTTTGCAAGGACTCCAAGGAAGAAAGGCTGTTTTCGATTTCAAAATGTTCAAAACTATTTTTCTATTTTAAAAAAGTCCGAACTACACCATTATTTTATAATCAAGATTATTGCAATTCAATATAACTTTGTAAAATGCTAAAAGGTGTAAAATGCAGGCACTAGAAAGATGTGAATAGAAGACCCACCCTACCAATAATGTACTCTTCAATTTTTCGAGAACGCATACTATGTAGTATCTGCACGAATTGTTCAGTTTGCGCAATAGTTTCTCGCCAAGATTAAAGAATTATACAGCATTTAATATTGTCTTCTTCATAGAACGATAATAAAATAATTCAATATCCTCTCTTTTAGTAACATAAGGTATCTACTGTAAGGATTAAATAAATTGTTAAGTAAAGAGGATGCTTTCCTGACTAATACACCATTATTTGGGAAACTAACGTATCAACCATTTGGCACCATCAGTTTTGATTTCGGGCTTGCCCTTCGTATTTTTCTAGATGACTCGAAGAATTCAAGTCGTTCTCTACCACCGACTAACAGAACAGCGACCAATGCGCTGGTAAAATGGCGTCAGTCTTCTCAATTCATTGCACTCCACATTTAAGGTCAGCTTGCAGAACGTAATCGAGCCAGTGAGCTCGCTTTTATATTAATGAACAACATCAAGAAAATCTTGATCTCGTGGTTGAAGAGAACTCGGAAAGTGTTGTCATCACTCATCATGGCGTTCGTAGTTTTTTATGTCATGAGCATGAATTTTCTTTTAAATATCATAAGCCATCTTTTGTTCTCAGAAAAATGGGTCTGATCAATATCTTGTGCAACTTCAGGTTGTCATAATTTGCAAAGTATTTGGACTTTATAGCAGTGTGGACCTAAAGCATACAAATCAAGGTGGAACACATCTGCATATACCAGGATATGGTTGTGCCTGCTGTTGTCCTGAGGTGTTTCAGGTTTAAGGAAGATAAATCCAAACATGAGATTAAACAATATTAGGTCCATAGTATCTATACAATATTAGACATATAGCCCTTCTGATAGTTTTTTCTCAACTTTGACAGAGAATTATGACTACATCACGAGCATTGAACCATAAATTTCCCCGATTGATTAAAACATAGCCTTGCTGGAAATCCAAGATCACCTGATAAAGGTCACGAGATGTTTCGTATTATTTTGAAAGAATCATCCCCAATGAAAAACTTGATCAGTGACTGACCGATTTGGACGAAACCCTCCCTGGTAGTCAACTAAAGTTTCCAGCTGCAAGGAAGTGATTTTTTCCAATATTACAAGACGTAATATTTGTAATATTTGAGTAATTTGTACGCTGTGCAAAGGAGGTATAACTCATCAGGCATAACTTTGTTTTGCCATAAACACAGTCGAAAAAATAGTACCACAAAGTGGTATCCCCACCAAACACCAAGAGCTCTAAATTAATACAATCAACCCCAATGGAACGCCTTTTAGTCTCTGCATGGTCAGTGCGAAATTCCACGTAGGATCATGCACTAAATCGATATTAAAGAAGAAGTTTTCATCCTAGTCCCAAATTACGATAGATCTAGGTCTGAAGATATGGTGTAGTCCAGTAACTCCTTTAATGAAGTTACGAGAACTGTGCTCATTGCTGATACCATTCACGCTTTTTACGTCTGCATATTTGCTTAGTGGTTCTCATATCAGGAAAAGTTTTGTTGTTCCGTGTGCTTGTAAAAGGTATTTGCGCTACTTTATAGTCTTTATTGAGTTACTCGGCAGCAAGGCGACACTCCTCATTGAACTATACATTTTTGGGTTTAATTTTTGGCATATCTAGGCGCCTGGGCAGCAGTAACTAGCAAAGTTTTTAATACAACCCACAAAGCGTTCATATTATCAGAACGGTGAGTGGTTTTCATATAATGCTACTGCTAGCTAGATTCTGGTATTGTACTTTCTCTTCTTCGTTTATAAATACAACCTTCACAGTTGAAACGTAATTTTCATTTTCCTGTGATACTTGACTTATACGAAAACTGCCATTTTAGCCTTGAGGTGACCAATTGTAGATCAATGCCTACAAATTTGGCAGTTAACTGATTAGATCTTTCATCTCAGATAACCCGAGACCTTCCCTTAGAATATAACCAATGGTCAATTTGACTTCGGGAGGTTTTACAATAGGATGTGTTCACGTTTCGAAGATGATATATTTTTATAAGGAATATCATATCCACAATGAAATCATGCGCAATCGCAGAGTGCATCATTGTTTTCCCACTATTGGTCGCTAGTCCGTACTCCCAGGACCTATGTTTTCACAAAAGTCATTCTGATGTTTACAGCTCTATAGCATTAAAGTCACCAATTACTATTTTGACGTCGTGCTCCAGTATGTGTCCCATCAGATCATCCAAGTTGTTGTAAAATGAGTCTTTATCTTAGGATTGGCTTACATCAGTCAGCACAAATAAAAACAAATGATTGACAGGTGTGGTAGTCGCATGCATAAACTTAGCTTACACAAACGGTTATCAACTGATTTGAAACCCAAAAAAGCCTTTTTAAATCTGGGAGCCAAGAAGAAAACCAACACAAAGATTGTCGAGGTCATCTCCACGATCCAAGCGATACTCACTAATGGCTAATATAGTGCCATCAAACGTGCCAGTTTTTTTAGCGACTGCACAAATTGAGTTTTCGTTAATATAAGCGGGGGTCTATTAAATTTTGGTGGTATCCATATTTCCTTTTGTTGATATACTTAACTGTAAAGTTTTTACGGATGCGGGTAGACCAGTGATCCAACTTTTGTTTAGTCAACTCCTACAATAAATCAAGGATGCTGTGGTTGAATTTTAATGACAGCTTCGCTGTAAGTCTTGACTATAGATAAATGGGCAAAATGTTTGCGAGATAAGTAGATTGTTTGTTAGCAGTTCTGTTGTTGGTATGATGGTGTATAGTTGTCATATGGGTGTAACATTTTACACCGGTTATTTGCTTGCCATACCTTTTGACAGACCCCACTTAAGTACTTGATGAAGTGTTCTATAGTTAGGATTTCTTCTAATGTGGTTAACGATAAAACCAGATCAAAAAGCATTTCTTTGGTCCTGGTTTAATGTGGTAGGATCTCACTTGTTTTACTGCTTGACGTGGAAACATTCAACATTTCTTACACATTTTCCTTCTGAATCTATATGGGTAGTGGTGCTAGGCTGTGAATTTGTCTTTCTAAAAGGACCGCTATCAGGACTCGAACCTGGGCATAGTATAAATACATAGAGTACTACCATCATAAGAAAAAAACAGTTTATTCATTGATGTTCCAGATGTCAGGTCGGTAGAATATCATTAAGTATAAATATACGACATTTAGGCGATTATACATATACAAATAATTTTATTATTTTAAAACGATACCAACAGCGACATCTAGCACGTCATTTGGCTAACATACCATGGTAGTACTATGTGAATTTATATTTTGACCTGGTATGTCATGATCCATGTTAATCCCTGTTATGTTTGGCAATATCACTGCTTTAATTTTAATGGAGAAGCTCGACAAAACTCTAGCTGCTATATACGAAAATGGACCATTCTTTTAGCGATAGTGATTTCGCTCTCATTATTGTATTATCACTAATCTCCAAATGTATTATCTTGGTTAGCTGCTTTATTTGTTAGGACGCCTCATCTGTGATAAATGAAATTTGTGAACTGGAATCTAAAAGAGCTATTAGCAATTATGATTGTTGTTTACCCGTTTGTATACTTGGATAATTGCAGTGGCTAATAAGGTGCCAGTTGGTTGCTCGCATATTGGTTTACTAGATGCTTTGTAATTATGTACTTTTATCCGCCCATTTTTTGAAGTGTTTTCAATCTTTGTTACTTATATCATCGTTTTCCTGAATGATCTTTTTTAATAAATCATAGAAGGATGTCCATTTCAGGGGACCACCGAAGAATGATGGAATTTTTATCCTTCTTAAATTAATTGTATGTTTAACTGAATTTCTTCGTTTTGGTTTATTCCGCATCCGGTTGATTTTAGCTCTCAGCATCTCAAAGTGGTTGACTAAAAGGGAATAGTTTTATTCAAGAGTGGCAACCATACTTATATTTATTGATGAATCAGGTCGATTTTTGTTAGTTTTCCAACGAGTTGAAGCAGCTTATTTTGTAGTTAGTCGTGGCTATCATCAGCTTCTAGTAGAGGTTGCACATCGATCATTATTTTTGTATAGCAGCATAATTGGCTGCATCTAGTGGTGTCTTCGAGAGTTCCGACTTATTTTTGTTAGCCGATTGCGGTATAAATCGCTCCGTGGTGGTATTAAAATTTATTATCCTCAAATAATTCGGCTTTCATCTGTTTATCGATATCGACAAATTCCTCACAATTCTCGTCATCCTAGTTATAAATAGTTTTGCTCTTTTGAATTTGATCAAAGAGAGCACAATGATTTATTTTTTTTGAGGATGTCATTTTTAAGAGAAGAGCACAACGCGGCCATATCCGATTTGTTAGGCATAATTTTGCGTTGCTGTAATAATCGAATAAGATCGAAAAGTAAGTTTTACGAAGTATTCCTTCGAATACCAAAACCTCTGGGTTAATGAAATCATCCCCAGGGAAACGAGGTTTTTAGTCCCTGCATGGCGAATTTTTTGAAGGATTTCTGTATTTATTAATTACGTTCAAATCAGAGAAATGCTACTTCCAAGTGTCTAGTACTGCATCGTTAACACGGAGGCTTCCATCCTGGTCTCGATGGTGCTAGACCTAGGTTTGAAGGTACGGCATGGTCTAGTCGTTATATATAAAAAGTTACGTGGACTGTGCTCATTGCTAAATTATATCCTTTAGACTTTAACCTACCATCATTCACGCTTTTTCTGTCTACATATTCGCTTAATGGTTCTCATGACAAGGGCCACTTTGCTGTTCCGTGTGATTGTAAAACGTATTCGCGATTCTCAATGGGCAATATTTTGTTGCTCGACAGCATAAGTCGACACTCCTCATCAAACCAATCATTTTAAGTTTAACTATTTACCATACCTCGAGTCGTTTGGGGCGGCATCAACAACCGAAGTTCCTATATTGACCTAACAAAACGCGTTCACATAACGGAGGTTAGTTTTCATAATGCTCTTTTCTCATCTGCGTTTATCTAACCATCACAATTGTAACACAAGGTTGGTTTTCCAAGGCTCCGTGACTTATATGAAAACTGCCATCCTTTAAGTTTTGCCTGACCAAACCCATCTCTAATCTTTGTTTCTAATCATTCTAAAATTTTTTTTGGTAAGAAAGTTTTCAGAAGGTTTTTGCGTGTCATTTCTTCTACCGATCTATTTTTAACCCATACAGATCGTTTACGTTTATGTTTACTTAATAAATCCTTTGTTTTTTTTTTACTAAAATTCTAGCCCTCACCGACTCATTTGGTGTCATTTTGAACTAATTGGCAAAAAGTTAATATGAATACAGATTTCAAGTGGCTCAGACAGTAAAACAAAAGCTAAGTAGTCGGAAAGGTCGCTGTGAGTGCTGAATTAAACCAATTTAAATAGAACCGGGTTGTTGATTCAGTACGAGCCAGTAATGGCTCTTAAAAAGACAATTTGTACAAGACAATTTTATATATTTCTAAATGAAAATTTATTTAAAATTTAACAAAAAAAAAAAAAATCGAAAACCTGTGCACAAACGGAAATTCAGTGTACACACACACATAAACACACCATAACTCGATATCTTTGGACACATTTTATCTTGTGTCGACTTAACATCTGTACATAGTATACACATAAAGTAAAAGTCCTACGATTAGATGATTTGCGTGGTATGTCAACATGTTCTATTTGTTATAATGTATTTCCGCATTATGATCAAATTATTAGGTACCGATAGCATCAAATTTTCAAAAAAAAAAAAAAAAAAAACTAAGCAAAACATATAATTAAAAATCAATTTTCTCTAAACTGTTTACCAACAAAAAAAATTAGATCACAATACGTTCACTTCTACTAACTCTTAATCAATTTTCATCACTTTAAATGTTAAACACGAAGAAGAAAAAAAACAACTGTATAATGTAAGAAGTTATATTGTTTCAAGACAACGCGCATATCAAAATTTAACTAATTTAAATTGGATTTTTATGAATTTCATAAACGTGTGCGCGCGCTTTAGTTCGATGATTACGAGACTATATATAAATACAATTATATATCCTGGACGCCAGATTAGTAAAAAAAAATAAAACGAGAAATGATCATTTGAGTGGGTGTTTCTCATCTAAAATTGAAAGTGTTACAAATTTCAGTGGTTCGATTTACGATTGTAATTACATAAAATTAAAATTTTTGATTGATTTTCGATTAAGTAAAAATAAAAATCTGGACTCTATTCCATCCCAGAAATTATACATATGGAACTTTAAGAGTACCGCGAATGCATAGTTAGACGAGGTTTTGTGATGGAATGATCGATAAACGTACATCTATACAGTATATGTAAGTGTGTAGTGGGTTACCGGTCAGATTATATAAAAAATATTTCTTTATATTTAGATTGATCATGCGTAACTGATTGATAATTGAATGATTGAAATGCATTTTGAAGGTAACACAACATTTACATATACCAAATTGTATTTCGTTAGATGTGTGATCCAATGGTACGCAAGAGGTATGATAATTATCAAATTCGACAACACATACTTTGGTTTATTTCAATTTTAAATGGTTCAAATTAAATTGGATTTTAATCCGAATGGATTATAATTTGATTAGATGGTTAGATAAATGTCATTATTATGTTTCGAGGTTTTCTTGTATTGTGATTGACCTAATGATGTAAATGAATTATGCGTGTGATAGTTTTTTTTGGGTGTTAAGCAAACCCGTTTTCAAGTTTGGAAGCAATTATAAATGTAAAAAAAAATTAATTAAAAATGTTGCTCCCATATTATAGGCATGAAAACCTTTTAATTTATTTTAAAACCATTTCGAAACCTTGGGAATTGTAAACACTCTACTTGCAGATAACAAGGTTATACTTGTAGCAAATTAGCTTCATTCAAGTTATTTTATATATTTTTTGCCTTGTAGCCACTAGCACCGTGACCTTAAAGATATTTTGTGCATAAACTCTTATTAATCAACCGTTCAGCCAATATTCAGGCTCTTGAATAAACTCTAAAATATATCTAGACGGTACATGAATCATTTGGACTCGGCAAGTACAAGGAGTTCTTTAACTCGATTTGACGAAGGTGAAATAACCCTCTTCACCTGTCGTAGTCCTGTAGAAAAAGAGGACATTTCAATATCTTAGCGTTTCGTTGCTGTTCTAAGGTATGCCTTTGCGACACCGCAGAAGGATCCTGGTTCAATAAAGGGAGAACCAGAATCCACCCTGGTAAGGCCATCTGCAGCTTTGTTTCTAGTTTGTCCTGGAAACCACACATGTTTTACCTTATTTGTGGTCATCAGTTTTTTAACTGCGTTAAGTCAATCCCACTCCAGTTTTGATTCAATGGTGTGGGACCTAAGAGGCTTTAAAGCCGCTTGACTGTCCGATACAATAAAGATCTTAGTCCTGTTTGGGCCCTTTTCTATGCCTATTGTGGCTCATCGTTCTATGGCGTGCATTTCTGCTTGAAAAACAGTAGCATTAGTAAGAGCATTTCCTCTCCTGAATATTCTTACTGAATATTCGAACCGTTTGGGTACCGTACCATGGATTCTCTTTCAAAAGATGGTCTCTTTCCTCCAACTGTCCCTATCTGGTAACAAAAAATAGAAGGGCTTGTCGAAATCCAGTTTGGCTGTCATAATGTCGGAAGGCATTCCAATGGAATGGTTTGCCTGAAACTCCCGAAGAAGTTCCAAACTGCCAACTTTATTGACTGTTTGAACATTTTGTTCTGCTTGCATAAGGCCGTAATTGCAGCTTCATTTTTGATAAGCAGGTGCAATGGAGCCTGTCTTAGGAACATTTCCATTGCAGCTGTCAGGCATGTTCTCATTGCTCCTATAATACCGAGGCAAGCCAAAGTTGAACCTTACTTAGTAATGTTTGTGTAGCCTTCTCTTTAGTTTAAGGTCACCACACTTTTGAAGTGTATATGTGACCAAGGGTCTAATGATTGTTATAAATGACCAAAAAAATAGTTGTTGGTTGTCAACCCTTGTTTCGTCCATAGAGCCTTTGACAGGCCCAGAGTTCCTTAGTGACTCTACTCTGAACCTTGTTCATGTGTTCTTTCAAGTTTAGTTTTTGATCCAGAATAATTTCTTAATATTTAACTTCACTTTAAAAATTAACAGTTACACCATTTAACAAGAAGGTTGTAAGCGCGCAAGCTTTCTCCTCTTGGTAAAGGGCACAATAACCGTTTTATTTGGATTGACACTAAGTTCTTCTTGAATAAACCATTGCCATATCAGCCTATATGTATTCTGCATAAGTTTGGAAATGATATTGTCAAATAACTCTTTCATCATTACAGTTAGGTCATCTGCGTAGCCCTGGACATCAAGTCCATGTCTACTCGAAAGGGTCCAAAGTCCTTAAACAATCACTGACCATAGTAATGGAGATGATACCCCTCCTTGGGGACATCCCCTTAAAGCCTTGATAGTTACTGATTCACTATCTAATTGAGCTGTAATGATTATATTTTTCAGCATAGAATCAATCCACTTAGCTGTAAGAAGGTCAACTGCCTTTTCGCATTCTTCTCTCTCTATTGACTCAAATAAGGTTGACTAAAGCACCTTCAGTTTCAATAAAGGCACAAAGGGCGACTTCTTTAACATAAAAAGTTCTTTCAATTTTAGTGGTCAGTCTACTAAGAGCCGTCACCGTAGATATGCCTGTCTAATAAGCAAAATGCTTTCGATGAAGTGGTTTTTTTTAGAGCCTCACTTTTTATATGGTAATCCGAAATTTTCTCCATCGTTTTTAAAAGACATAACGTGAGGCTAATATGAGACGATATGCTTTGAGCTGGTTCTCTGTATGACCCCCTCCTTTTGGTATAAAGACCACATTTACTTTCCTCCATAGTTTTGGAATTCAGTAAAAAGTATAGTTGGTCCGAATGATCTGAGCCCAGCTAGGAAGAATCTCTTTAATACCCCACTGCAGGAGAACAGTGTAAATATCATCACCTCCAGCGGATTTGAATGGTTTAAATAAGCTAACAGCCCATCCAACCTTGCTGGGTGTGAATATGTTGTTTGGTACCTCACCAAAACCTCCGTAGGCGTCTTCAAGAGGTTCCGCCATCACTGGGTATGGAAAACTTGCATCAGCTTTTTGAATAAAGCCTATGCAATTTGAATGATCTTTTGCGAGGACTTTCTGGAATCGTGATGCAGCGGGCATTTCGTTTATTTCCTCGCAAAAACATATCCAAGTTGCTCTCTTTGACTTTCTTATGAGATTGTACTCTGTCAAGGTCCTTTTGTAATCACCCCGTGCACTGGTACGTTTGGCCTTGTTAAACAAACATCCAGCTTTTTTCCTAATTTTTTCCAGTTTGCCGTTCCACCAAGGGATGGATTTAATAACTCCCCTTTGCTTCACAGGATAACTGTTTTCAAAGGCTGACTGTTTGGAGTTGGGCAATTGATTTGAACTGAATTCCAGGATTCTATTTTCCCTAATTCTTCAGGCATTTTGACCCGAGTAGTGCTTTGTATAAGCTTCAGTCGGTCAGTTTTGGAACTTTAATTTCTTGCGACTGTATGATCCGTGCCTCTACATTATATCTGATATGCATATGATCAGAAAGAGAAATTTCTTCAGAAACTCGTATTTTATGAGATAACCTATCTGTGAACTAGCTAGGGTTAAATATAGGACCGCTCATCTAATCGCATTGATAAAAGTAGGTTTACTTCCCCTGTTATTAATGTTACATGATTTGTTAACATATATTTAAAAAGGAACTCACGTTTATTATTGATGTCTGAGCTGCCCACACCACAGTATAGTGTGGGTTCGTGTCACGTCAAATTAGATAATTTAGCTTTTTTTCCACATATTGGGCTATGAGCCGCCTTACTGCCGGTAGGGATGTTGCTACTGATTCATCAGGAAAGTAGGCCGAGTCCACAATGGTATCTTGTTTACTTCTTTCTTCCAGCATTACTTCTATCAAGTCCCTGAAGAAAAACTCTAAAATGAAAATACGATTTTCTTGTGAGCTAGTCAGAAAAGCTGTCGTTGGACTCTGACTTCCAATATCATAAATTAACTTACCCGGTAGTTTTAGATTTGGTAATCTATTAACGTAATTACCCAAGGTTCATTGTTCCTGAATCATGGCCAGATTTATGTTGTCACAAACAAACCTGCGGCTTAGAACAACAGATGCTATCTTAGCATGATGAAGATTTACCTGTATTATACTAATTTTTTGTGAGTTTGGTTGTCACTGATTTCTCTTCCACATTTTTCCTATTACCAAGTTGAACTAAGCCAGGTGGGAGATTTTTGCCCTCCATTTGCTGGATCTTACAAACCCCTCCTATTATCTTTTGTAGGAACTTCTTTGAAGCTTTCTTCTTCACCTCTTGCCTCCGTACTTGTCTCTTGGAGAGACTCGAAAGTATTTCCAGCATTTCTGCTGCAGGCGCTGCCACGGACTTGCCACGGACTTGCCAATTAGCATTGCACTATTTATAGCTGGCCTCAATGTAGCTGGTCCGCTTCCTTTGGATGCAACTAGACTTCTCGAAACCTAAAGCTGATCCTATAGCCAACTTGTTTTAGTTTGTCCCCTGCAAAGTGGTTGACCGAGAGGGTGCAAAAGGCTGCAGTTCCTTTTGTTTCCTTTCGAATTATTATTCACTTATCTGTCTGCATTTTGTCATATCGGCACAGTTCCTATCTTTATGTCTCTTCCTCCTTCTCCCTGTAAGCTTTTCCCTTCAAGTTATATTGGATCCATTTAGAGAGTTAACATAAGAGGCCTGGATATCTAAAATAGTATGTGGAAAAATTGATATCAACCAACTAAGTTGAAATTGAAGAAAAATATGTGTCGGTGAAGGGAAGTTCAAATAAATTTCGTCAATAACAAAGATAGCCCTTACAACTTCAGTGAGACCTTTAAAGATTTATTCTTAAATCAGAAATCATTTTCACACGAATTTTCGAATTTAAACAAATCTACTAATGATACAGACGTTCGATTGCCACGCGGAATGTTCTTCACTTTTCTGGAATATATTACAGTGGCCAATATAGAACACTATATGACAAGGAGAAATATGTTATTAACATGCGCCAATTAAATAATTTCTGGATAAGCCTTCTCTTAGACATGGTACTGCAAGTTGACTTCATTTCACGTAATACATGTCGAATGAATTGCAACGTGGTATGAAGGTACTTGGAGAGAATGTTGATACTAAAGACCCGTAGCTGTTATTTTAAGCGTAAGCAATTCCACTAAATTCTCCCAAATGTCAAGAAAATCTACACCTTCGCAGTTGTGAAAAATTTTTCGAACTGTCGATTAATGATCGGCTCAGATTTATTTCCAAAAATTAATTTTGTTTTTACTGTCCATCATTCAACCATATGTCCGGTAATAGCAAATCACAGTTTCGTTGCATCATATGCCGAGCGGGAAATTGCAGTTAATTACACCAAAGTCGACCAAACGTAAAAAGAGCAGGTCTACGCTTACTTGAAACTCGGATATAGTCTAGTGCGTCACCTTGAAGTAATAGAAAATGAACCAAATTCTGCATAGTCAGGAAATCTGTGTGGACTGTTTCTTTGGCCCATAGACTCCTAGATTTATTATTCAATTTATTTACGATTGTATAAATTTACCAAAGATCTTCATCTTACTCATGGCTTTTAATCTATTAGTAGCTAATGCCGTTACGAATTTGGTAGTTAACTATACAGTATAAACCCACACAACTCGTTATAAATTCACCTAAAGTAAATTTTATTTTGGGAAGATTTACAAAACTGTGTCCGTTCGATGGTTGATACACTCACCAATAATTCGATCTATACAATTATTTTTCTAAATTGTCGCTCGACGATCTATTTGTGTAACTGCATTGTAATAGTTTTATTTTCTATTTCTAAATCATGATGATGATCTCAAATTTTATGTTTATTCATGAATTATACAGATAAAGAAATAGTATGGCGGGCACGCGCACGAGTCAAACTGGAAAATTTTAATTCGTTAATATTTTTGACGCGTGAGGTCAAAACAAATTATTTGTTCATATTCTTGTATATATAAAATATCAAAACTGTGCTCCGCGATATTCCAAAACCTTGATATGATTTTAGTCGAAGCATCGAAAAGTTTATGTTTTATTTTTTAGAAAACTATGTACATACAGTCTTGAATTGGTTTAGTAAGCCCCAGATAAATACAAAAATGGAATTGCACGATATTATATTTTGATTCGAAATGTTAAAGATGTGATAAGTAATTTTAATTAAATTTCTTATTTATTTGTACTTGTATATATATATATATATATATATATATAGGTAAACTTTAATTGGATGAGTCATTTTCCTTGTTGTGGTTTCTTGTACCTTTTCATTCATAAAGATATATTTTATATGTACATACTATATACGAGAGTACAGAGAGTCATACCAACAAAAAAAAACATATAGTCATGGTTATTTAATTAAATGAGTTTTTAATATTTATGGTCAATTGAACGCATTGAAGATGAAATATAATTTGAACCACGATAAAAAATTTTTTGAATCTCCGTTGATTTGTTATACAGAAAGATTACGTACATTATGGCAAGTGGTAGAGTTTAAATATATATATATATATATATATATATATATATATATATATATATATATATATATATATATATATATATATATATATATATATTTACATTATATACTATAATAGTTAGTAGGTCACTGCACCTCTAGACCTCATGGTGGATATGTAGCTTCCTTAATTTCCCTATCTACTAAAATGATGCATTGGGCAAGCTGCATTAGAGACATTGCTTGATATTTCTACTAAAGGTATGTTTATTTTGGTATCAACAAAAGAAAACCATAACAGATTCCTTATGACGGAAGTGGGTTATCAGTTGTGTTGATGCAAGCTACTACCGGCATTATCAGTTGTGTTGATGCAAGCTACTAAATTGAAATAGATTTCTTATTATGGATCGGTGTTTAATGCAAACGGTTTAGCTTAATGGTACTTGTGGAGTTTCTAATTATAGATCAAAATCTAATAATAGGGCAAGATCAAGTTCACGGTCGAAAATGAATCCAAAATTCGACACATGTTTTTACCATTTTAAGTTTGGAGATCGCGCCTTAAATTGTGTAAATGGATGCAAATTTTTTAAGACTTTTAGAAAAACAACAAATATTGAAATTCCAAAAAACCATTAAATTACCATCAAATTTTGACGACAAATTTCGATGGCGAAAAATCAAGTCGTCTAATGATTTTCGACATTAAATCAAAATTTACATTTCTTATTGATACTGGAGCCGACGTGTTGGTCATACCTAAAAATTTAGTTAAAATACCACAAGCAATTTGTACCTTTAAATTGTTTGCAGCTAATGGTACTCCAGTTCAAGCTTTCGGCACAAAAATTATGAAATTAAATTTAGATTTTCAACGCGAATTTACATGGGAATTCATAGTTGCAGACGTATCAATGCCCATCATAGGAGTTGAATTTTTGAAATATCCTGGCCTTCTTATCGACGTACAGAGGCAGAGGATTAAAGATCCATTAACCTCTCTGTTCGTAACAGGAGTTTTATCTTTCGATACTAATCCGGCACTTTCAAAAATTGATAAAACTGCATTAGACCCGCAAATTCAAAATTTAATTTCAAAATTTACTGAAATTACCAACAATTCAGTGGACAACAAAATTATAATTGTAATACAAAATTGTATTAACATACAATTACACATCGTTTGGAAACTACAGGACAACCATCATCATGCAAACCACGACGTTTAGCTCCAGACAAATTACTGATAGCTAAAACGGAATTCGAGCACATGATGGCTCAGGGAATATGCAGACCAAGTAACAGTGCTTGGTCAAGCCCATTACATTTAGTAAAAAAGAAGAATGGAGATTGGAGACCATGTGGAGATTATCGGGCACTAAACAACATAACTTTTCCCGATAGATATCCGATACCGCATCTTCAAGATTTTTCATATCAACTTGAAGGTTGCAAAATATTCTCATCACTAGACCTTGTTCAGGCTTATCATCAAATTCCGATTGAAACGTCCGATATTTCTAAAACCGCTATTACAACTCCCTTTGGCTTATACCAGTTTACCAAAATGACTTTCGGCCTCAGGAACGCAGCACAAACTTTCCAAAGATTAATGCATTCCGTTTTATTAGGCCTAGATTTTTGTTTTGTATATTTGGACGATGTATTAATCGCTTCAAAATCTTATGAAGAGCATTTAGATCATCTAAATACAGTCTTCCAAAAATTATCGGAACACTGTTTAATTATTAATGCAGATAAATGTGTCTTTGTTTCACACAAAATTAAATTTCTAGGACATACAGTCACTGAACAAGGCATTTTACCCGCTCAAGATCGCATCGAAGTAATTCAAAGTTTCGAACGTTCTACCACAGTTAATCACCTCAAACGATTTTTGGATATGATTAATTTTTATAGACGTTTCATTCCAAACGCAGCAACGGATCAAATTTTACTGAACGATTTCTTGAAAGGTTACAAGAAAAACAGTAAAACTCCTATTAATTGGTCAGCCGAATCAATATTAGCCTTCGATAATTGCAAAAAAAAGTTATGTCAAGCTACTTTACTTGCACATCCATCATCTACAGCTAAATTAGCCATAATGGTCGACGCATCGGATACGGCAATTGGTGCGGTAGTTCAGCAGTATGTTTCGGACAACTGTCAGCCGCTCGATTTTTATTCTGTACGTCTCACTGAAACGCAGCAAAGATATAGTTCTTATGACAGAGAGTTGCTTGCAGCTTATTCTGGCATTAAGCATTTCAAATATCTTTTAGAAGGTCGTGAGTTCACATTGTTTACCGACCATAAGCCACTCATATACGCATTCACTCAGAATCTGGAAAAAGCATCACCTCGTCAATTTAGACATCTAGATTTTATTGGTCAATTTACTACCGATATACAACATATCTCGGGCATTAACAATGTCGTTGCAGACACTCTATCACGTATTAATCAAATTTCTATTCCTGAAAGCATTGATTATACCACAATAGCAGATGCACAAATCAACGATGAAGAGCTTCGAGAATTATTGCTAAGTGATACGAGTTTGGATTTCAAACAATTACCACTCTCGTTTTCCGCAACTAAAACTATTTGTTGCGATGTTTCAACAGCTATACTTAGACCTTTTATTCCACTTAATTTTCGGAAAAAGATTTTTGATTCATTTCACTATTTATCACATCCTGGTATTCAGGCTACCATCAAACTTTTAACTGAAAAAGTTATTTGGCCTTCCATAAAGAAAGATACAAATATCATGGCTCAACAATGTATAGCTTGTCAAAAATCGAAAATTTCAAGACACACAAAATCTCCTCTCGGCTCTTATAAATTAGCGTTTAAACGCTTTTCTGAAGTACATTTGGATATCATCGGTCCACTACCAATTTCTGAGAATCAGCGATACTGCGTTACGTTAATCGATAGATATACACGATGGCCCGAAGCAATTCCAGTTCCAGATATCACTGCAGCCACCGTCGCCTTTGCTGTATATTCTACGTGGATAGCTCGTTTTGGTGTACCGGAATCTATCGTTACAGACCAAGGGTCACAATTCGAATCTCAATTATTCACAGAATTGTCTTCCTTACTGGGTTTCCAGAAGAAAAGAACAAATAGCTATAACCCTAAATGTAATGGGATGATCGAACGATGGCATCGCACTATCAAATCAGCCATCATGTGTCACGAGCGACCTGACTGGACTTTTATTTTACCTACCATTATGCTTGGACTCCGAACTTTCTTCAGCGAAGAACTTAAAACAACTTCTGCAGAATTAGTTTATGGTTGTTCACTACGCGCACCAGGTAAATTCTTGGATTCAACGGCTGATAGCCAAACTCCGCAAAACGAATTCATTTTAAATTTAAAAAGACATTTCGATGAGATTAAACCATCACCAGCATCTAGACATTGCAATAAACAAAATTTTTTTAGTCAAAATTTATCTACTTGTACTCATGTTTTTCTTAGAACAGACGCGTTAAGGAAATCATTACAACAACCTTACACCGGTCCATATTTGGTCATCAGCCGTTCAGAAAAATCTTACATAATCGAGATCAACGGGAAACAAACTAAAGTTTCCATTGACCGACTGAAACCATGTTATCTCGAAAACACAAACGACAACGAACAAAGTTCACCTTCTAAATTACATACCACTGAAAGCCCAAATCACATTCCATCAAATTCATTTAAAAAGAAAAAAGTCTCATTCGACCTTCAACCTAAATTTTCTCCGTCGGTAAGTCAAACCGTTTCGAAATACGGTCGAATTATTCAAATTCCTGAACGTTTTAGTTAAATAAATCCACTTTTCCAAAAAATAATATTTAATTTAGTATTCGCGTAACTCTATGGAGTTACTGATGGGGGAGTGTTGTGGCGTTTCGCACACAATAAAATTTTGTAAGTAATTTGGAGTCTTGGCAACAACGAAATAAAAA